>JASGXE010014358.1:0-12494 GCA_030068105.1 Sinentomon sp. SZTP_YWyxl | reverse complement strand
GAAGTTTCAGAGGTTTGCAGAACAGATTATGATGATGAATAATCAGCTTGTCTCATGATTGGTGAATGATTGGTGAGGGATTTATTCTGACCCCTGCTGTAGGCCGATGTCAGGAAAGGCAATGTGGCTCATTGGAATGCCGTTGTTGTTTATGGCAGGCTGAATGTGTAATGAAGTTGACTGTGGCCCATAATTGCAACTGAAATAGTGGGAGAAGAATATGCCCTGAAACCTGGCAACAAAAATCTCTCTTCTTTTCTAACTTTATCACCAAATTTGCACTCTAAATTTGCATTCTCTCACAACTCCTTTCAAATGAATATTTTCCCTCTCTTTGGAGATCGTCAAAACAAATTCCCGAAGGAGCAAAAAAGTTCTCTTTTCCCACAACAAATGTTTTCCGACAACAATCCAACAAATATTTACAGCAAACGTTTTCCAAAATGCAGTACTTGTAAAAATGCCCACTCACTCTCAGATAATGTTGCGAATAAACAGAAAATTTTCCTTGAAGATACTTGAAGATAGATTTTGAATATTGATTTTGAGATACGAGATATTTGCAACAGAATTTTTAACCAACCAACAACCTTCACACTTTTAGATTATGGAATACTTTCGTGAATGTTATCTATGTTCCGATGTTGCAAATATTTCATATATCAGAAAGTCTCTGGAGCAAAACTGGTGTTTTGAATGCAGGTTTAGAGAAATTTTCCTTTCAAAGCTGTGAGATTCTCAAAAGCTAAGTGCTAAGCTATGAACTTACGGTTCTGTTGAATATATGAAACACAAAACACACGCAAAAAACCAAATTTCAATTTCGCAAAACACTCACCTCCTCTGATAGGAGTTCAGCACCTGGTAGGTTGCGCTGCCGATTTTGACGACCCAGCAAAAGAGACTGACTGAACGACCTGCAGGTCAATTTATAACCTCGCAAAAACTCACGTGACCGTGTTTTCAATTCATTTTCTGCATTGCTGCGCGATTTAGTTGATTGTAAATTTTCCATAACGTGTTCAAATGTTTACGCACGTCAACATAGTGGGCGTGCCCAGTATGTTACAATTTCTCCCACAGCAGTCGACGTTTACACCTGAGTTTAAGCCAAACAAAGTAAACTCTTCGAGACACGATACACTCTAAACACGAAGTTCAGCTTGGAAGACTATATTTTAATATGGGCTTAGATGGGAGGTGTTCTTTTAGGAACACACGTTCTGTTTTTGGAACACTATAAGTGTTCCATTTGGAACACTTTTGGAACACCTATGGTATTCCGAAACACCCAGTGTGTTCCAAATCTGTGACAGCAATGTCACAGATTTGGAACACATTCGGTGTTTCGGAACGCCATAAGTGTTCCAAATGGAACACTTATAGTGTTCAAAAAACAGAACATGTGTTCCTAAAAGAACACCTCCCATCTAAGCCCATGTTAAAATATGTTGTTCCAAGCTGAACTTCGTGTTTAGAGTGTAGGAGGTATAATTGGACATCCCCGAAATATCCGCCTTATGGTACTGATAAATGTGCAATTTCTCTCCCCCTCGGTGAACTTTGGTTTGATTGAGTTGAATAGAGACCAGCGAATGATCTGAAATGCCCTTCTGCCCTTATGATGGGCGGATATAAAGCAGTAGGTTGACAACAAGAAATAGGAGGGAACAAACCAGAGGTTGATAACAACCAATAAGCATGGAGGACCGGATTTGGGTGAGGTTTGCGGTTGGGTTTGATTGAGAAAAATGTAAAGTTGAAAGGTGGTTGAAGTTGAATGTGGTTGAAGGTGGTTGAAGGTGGTTGAAGGTGATTGAAGGTGGTTGAAGGTGGTTTAAGGTGGTTGAAGGTGGTAGAAGTTGGAAAGTTGAAGGTAGTTGAAGTTGAAGGTGGTTGAAGTTGAAGGTGGTTGAAGTTGAAGCTGGTTGAAGGTTGTTGAAGGTGGAAAAGTTGAAGGTTGTTGAAGGTGGTTAAAGTTGAAAGGTGAATCACGTCCCGGAAGTTGGTAACACAAAATGTAAGCTGCTGTTTGTAAAATTTTACCGGATTATTACGATACCGGATTTTTGAAAAATTTTGACGGATTAATAACGAACCACCTTATCCTAATGAAGACTGAAGTGGTCAACTGATTGGCATGTACAGTCACAGTGACAATAATTGAATTGAATTGAATTGAATTATATTTGCGGAGTTTCCTCCGAACAAATTTACATTGATACTACACAGATTATGTACAACCAACGTTTCAAATAAGTGCAAGGAAGCAGGTTTTTTGAATTTCACACCAAGGAGAAGTTATGTAGAGGGACATGGACTACGTACTCTTCAAAAAATGAGCCTCCAAGTCGAACGTCTGAAGGTATTTACTGATTTCAACAGGGTGGGAAAATATTGCAGCAGGTGTTTATTCCACTCTGGACAGGTACGCTCAAAAAAATGATTCCTCCAGTCTTTTTAAAAGACGGTGCGAACCTTGAAAGGTGATCGTTCCCGTCAAAAGAGCGTTGGGAAGTACTACATTATTGCATGGGTATTTAGTTCGGCTACTCCCCTGAGAACCAGGTCGATGCCAAGAAACGAATATTTCCCCACGTCTTTTTTAAAAGTAATGGTGCGAACCTTGAAAGGGTGATCGTTCCTCGAGTAAAAGACGCCGTTTTGCAAGTACCTACATTTATTCATGGGACTCATTATTGTTTCTGTGGCTGTACATCCCCCTGAAAGAATCCTGGCCTGCAGACATCGCCAGGCAAAGCTCATCCATAATGCTTGACATGTACATCATATACATTCACATTTACATTCGTGATCCAATGGGCCGATTTTTTAAACGAAGTCCATCTTTTCGGCCGCGGATTCTTTCTTTTTTAAATGCAATTTTGTATGCAAAAGAAAAAGAATCCGCGGCCTAAAAGATGGGCTTCGTTTAAAAAATCGGCCCATTGTTGCTTCGGTGACTGAAATTTTATCGCGTCTGCCGTCGTGATTCTATCGTATTGCCTTCATGAAAAATGTGAATTTTGCCCCTGTAACACTAGCCGCACGATAAACTCGAGAGTTGTGTGTTGGATTAGACTTTCAGGGGATCTTTTTCAAAACACGAAATGGGAGGCGAACACCAATTGCGCACGATTCCGCGTCTTCCACGTGAAAGGTTCCTCTGTTTCTTACTCTTTTGTCAAAAAGTGACTGGCCAGATCAAGCCACTGTTTAAGCCAGTGAAATTTCCGAATTCCAAACAAATCGCCAGAATTTCGACCAATCAGATGCGTCCGAAATTGAAATGAAGGAAAAAAAATAACAGTCCGTGAATGCTGTTCCTGAAGCGAAATTCTCGCACAGCCGACAAGAGTCTACTGCGCACAGTCTACTGCGTCGGGTTGCTGATACGGATGTGTGCCAGGGTAGTAAGTTTCAAATCCTGCTGAAAAGTAGTTTTTGGAAAAATACTTTTCAAGGGTTCCGAAGTGCTTTATTGACACCGACCAGGCAGCACGTTGACACCGCGCAATGGGTCGACACCAGCTGGAGATAGGGTAGGATAGGGGTAAGGTCAGGTCAGGTTAGGTTAGATTAATTAGGTCAAGTTAGGTCAAGTCAGAGAAGGAAAGGTCAGATTAGGCTAGGTATCGTTAGCTTTCGTTGTCGTAATCTTGGTTTTAATTTGGGATGCACCTGATTGGCTGAAATCCTGGCGATTTTTTCTTTTGAATTGAGAAATTCTCGTGCAGGCAAGTCTTCCTCAGTTCATTAATTCCCTCAAGTGGAACTCGGCTAGGGTGTTTCATTTTTGGTTTACATGCTGCAGTGCAGAAACGAAACGAATTGCTGAATGGGTTTGAGGTGTTTTTTCATTTACAATTTTTATTTGTTTTTATGCAATGAAATTTTAACATTCTTCACAAAAGTCTAAAACATATTGTAAATGGCGGTCGAAAGGTTGTTTAGCGTTTTATATTTTTATCACAATGTCTACAGCGAAGGCAAATGAGAAGAGGATAAGAGAGAAGCTTGTTCCAACATATATCAATGTTGGAAAGAGGGCTACCGAACATTGGTTAGCAATGATTGCAATGGTTGCAATGGTTGCAATGGTTTCAAATGGTTGCAAGTGGTTGCAAAAAATGGTTGCAAAAAGAAACAATGGTTGCCGAAACTATTTTAGACGAATCCGGAGGTTTGGTCCAGGTAAACATCATCTTGCAAACAGCTGGTTCATTAACCAAGATCTCTTCGCAGGTAAGATAAACTAATTTCCTTCTAGAGGACAACCCTGTATTAGCTGACGATTTGATTGCTCACGTAGCAGAGGTTCGTTCAACTGTTTAGTGAGTAATCACTCCCGCAAGTGATTATCATTCCTTGCAGTGACAGCGAATGAAAACAGAATTGACTAATGACACATGCTAATATCGAATGGCTGAGAGGTTCTCAGTGAGTTCCGGCGGCTGGTTCAGTGTTGATGTGGTAGCTGGAGATGGCGGCTGATCCTGATGGTCCTGAAGGAAGAGGTGCCTTGTGGATGGAACCACGGGTCTTGGCGACGTATCTAGAAAGGCAAAAGAGTTTAGAGATTGTAGGTACAGGTGGCTCTCAAAAGTCTCCTGGTAACCGCTGCTATTATTAGCAAGTCTCCAATCCTCTTTTGTGTCAATGTTTCCGGATATCTTGGACCCAGACTGCAATGGTCTGTTAAGCCCAAAGTATAATTGCGAACACGAATTTAAAGAACGAAACTCACAAGCTATGCCGAAGTTTCCGCAAACTTGAAAAACACTCACCTGAGTTCGTCAAGGGAATTTTGACAAATGCAGCTGGTTGTGAAAGTCAAGAATTTTGTCGGAATATTTAAAAAGCAACTCTTACAGGGAATGTCTGAAACCAGGGACTGAAGAATTGCGTTGCCACTCCGTCAAAAGGAAAGGTCTATAAGACGTTGTGAATTTTTGAAAAGGAAAACATCATGGGTTTCTTTGTACAGAAGTGAGATCAGATCAATGTTCGCTTGACGAGAAGGGAGATACTGGCAACGTAACTCACCCACACAACCTCAAATTGGTCAGCATAAGATTCTGACCGATATACACAAATTTAAAACACAAGGTTAGACACATAAAAAGGAAAGTTTGGAACCGTTCGCAAACAGCCGAAACACATGACCGAAAAGTTTTATGAACAATTGCATCTGAATGTGCAGAAGAATTAGTCTTCTCCATTCCAGCGACAAAAAAAGAACAATTTTTTCTGTCGCTTTTCGTTTGAACAGATTCATATTTCTATTCTGCTCATAATTTCTGCCTTTGACGGGTTGCTGTTGCAGCCTCAGAGATCCCAGGCATCAGTTGCTTGCAGAGTCACAGACTCAGGCAACGTCTGCACTTCTCGAGAACAGCATGTTAGGCTATGAGTTACAAATGCCTGAAACGTTTCCTCAGCCGGGTGAAGTTTCCAATGTTTCGAGAATTTCTGCCAGCCTGGAATCAGCACCCTGATTGTACGCACCAAAAGCTGCCAGATATTCGTCAAACGTTGGAAGTCTCATGTGCGGCTGTCAAGATCTAACTGTAGGATTAATCGCCGCTGTCTGGAGGAAACTTGAGTAGAAACCAGGCGCTCTCCGTTCAAACTGAATGCAGGAGATTACTTCGAGCAAAACTTACTGTAGTGAACGCTGACTGTAGCGAAATATTCAATGTTTTACATCCGTCTTGTTTTTAGGCTACGCTTTTATTGGAATGCCAAAATCGTCTTTACTAGAAATGACTGCATTTAATTTTGTTACATCAACTGAATATAAGAGCTTATCTGGACGTGTGATATCTGAATGCGCAATGTCTGAATATGCAGGATATCTGAATGCGCAATGTCTGAATGTGCAGGATATCTGAATGCGCAATGTCTGAATATGCAGGATATCTGAATGCGCAATGTCTGAATATGCAAAATCTGAATGTGTAATATCTTTGTGCGCAAACATGAATGTATTCGTGCAACATTTGAATGTTTGATTGGTTGATCATGCGAAATCTGAGGAATGTGCAATGCCTGAAGATTCAACTTCTGAACGTGTAGCATATGGATGTGCAACACAAAACGATGTGAACAATAATTGTTGAACGTGTATTTTTTTTAAACAAATTAAAAAATGTGTAGGAATGACACAGTACTAACAGTACTGACACGTATATTTAAGAAAGCTAGCAAATTTTTCTATCTGTGTCGTCGTAAAGTTTTCATTTCCCATTATGAAAGAGGCCGGGCCTTGTCTGACAATTATGCATCTTAACATATTCGTACCAACGTTGCAATTCATGCTCGGCAGTGACGAAAATGTTTTCGTCAAAATGACACACAAAATGTAAAAAAATAGCAAAAAATCCAAAATGATTTTCTTGCCATGCTGCAGCGTAGCCGGTAATGCCATATTCCTGAATCAGACTAACTCTGCCTTGGCATCCAAGGTTGACAGGAGAAGCGGCGCTGGGGCTGCTTCCTTGATCAGAATTGGTGCTGCAGCAATGGTCTTCACGCTGACAACTGGAATTTTCGCTGGGGCCGTCTCGATGGTCTTGATGGCCGGTGCAGAAGCCTGAAGGCTCTTCAGGACAGTGGCGTCAACAGAGCTGGTCTCCAAGAGCTGGACAGTTGGCTGTTCCTTGATCAGGATTGGAGCCGGTGCAAGTGCGATCGTCTTGGTTGGGATCGTTCGTGTGATTGTTTGGTGGGATATGGCGATGGGTGCCAGGACTGTTTTGGTCAGCAGTGGTTGGGAGATCAGGATTGGTTCCGGTTCGGCCTTTGAGGTGATGATCAGCTGTTGGAGTGGTGGGTCGGCGACAACTGAGGCGATCAGAGCAAGTGCGACAAAAGTGACCTGGGAAAAGAAATCAAATGACGCCTGTGCTTTTCAGAAAGTCGACAGAAAATGAAACACGAAAGGAGCAATTATACGAGTTGATTTCAATGATCCTTCTGCGGCAAACATTCAGACACGCGAAAATTGAATTTTGTCGCATAAAATGAATCGGATTGCTGACACAGGCCACTGCGTGAGGAATGGCCTTTTTTCTTGAATGCATTTAAACATGTTGGCAGTTAGCTTTTACATGCTAACGTGCTGGCGTTTACACTGTTTGATGAAGTGTATTGGCTGAAAGAAGATGAAATGTGACCCAGTCGCTCTCATGATAGCCAACAGCAGGCAAAGGGTTAGATGCGACCAACATGTTAGCGTATACTCTAATTGTTGAAGCGAATTGACTGAAGATAGTTGAATGGTTCAAGACCCTTACAGCGGAGAGATCACCACGGGGGTAACGCTAACTCCGAGCTGCGAGGTAAATTTTTTCCATTGGAGCAAATGGCAAAAATTTACCTCGCAGCTCGGAGTTAGCGTTACCCCTGTCATGATCTCTCCGCCGTTCAGTGGCGTAGCTAGGAATCGCGGGGCCCCTTCGTGAACCAGTTGTGCGGGGCCCCCAAAATTCCAGTGAAATTCTGTGAAAGCAAATGATACTGTCCATGCATGGAGTACCTCTGGGGGGAGAGCCGGAATTGCACTCTTCCTTTCCTGTGCCAAATCCAAAGAACAATGAACATAGCACCGACGCTACAAAGTGAAATGAGATGAATAATTTGATGTTTTGGGGATGTCTCTTCTTCCCGTTTTTGCAGAAGGGAAATGATTTGGCTTGGCAATTCACGTCTTCCTGACAAATAGGTCGCTGATGAAGTTTGCCAAGAGGCAACAGGAGTCAGTGATCTCAATAATCTCACAAAAATGTCTGCCTAGTTTTTCCTTTTCTTGATTTTTTGAGCCTCACAATCATTTTACTCTGTTTTTGGTGCCGTTTTTGACGCCCACGCGGGGCCCTTTCGGCTGCGGGGCCCACCCGCGCCGCGGGCCCTGCGGTCCCAGTCGCTACGCCACTGCCGCCGTTAGACCCTTAATGGTTTGCCCTTAGACATCCACTTCGTGGTTTGCCTCAGTAAGTTTGGTTTGTGAGTTGGGTATACGCGTGGATTCTATCGCCGCATAGTTGCGATAAAACGGATTCCACAATGTGAATAAATCCACGTCAGAATGGACAGTTTTTTGTATCAGACTTTTTTAGATCGTCTGTCCAAAACAAATTGTCACTTGCAACAATGGGCAATGGTAAATTCTCCGATGTTCTCCTTTGCACATTGTTGCAAGTGACAATCTGTTTTAGACAGACAATCAGACAAAAACCCGCGTCTGAATGGAGGGAACTCTACACCAGACCTTTTCTGATCGTCTGTACAAAACAGATTTGTAAAAGCAATGATGTGCAATGATAAATGCTCCAATGTTCTCCTTTGTACATTGTTGCAAGTGACAATCTGTTTTGGACAGACGACCTGAAAAAGTCTGAATACAAAAATCTGTCTATTCTGACGCGGGTTTTTGTCGCACTAAAGTCTGGCCGTTCTGATGCGGCTTGACAGGACCATTGATTGGGCCACTGATGGATGACGTCACCAAATGGAGTGCCATCAATTAATTGGTCGATTATTGTTAACTCGCCGCGTTGTAACCAATTTTCGGTTGTAGTTCGGAATACCTGCCGACATTTGAAAAAAGCTGAACTGGACGAGTTTTCACACACGCTCGACAAGTAGCCAAAATGGGATAGGAAGATGAGGACGAGGTTGGTGGGGCAGGATAGGTACGGAAAGGTGTGTTGGGATAGGTGAGGTTAGGTTAGGTTCGGTTTAGTTAGCTTTAAGTTTTCACAGATCAATGGTTATAGCTCGTTCAGTCCAATGTCGGCAGGTATTTCGAACTGTTTGTTACCCAATTTTCTTATGTCTTTCACTCCGTTGGCTCCGACTGAGGCGGAATAAAATCATCAAGCATCTGTGATCAGGAAACTTCTTTCACTCTCAGCTTGTGGAAAGAACTTGCAACATATTGGCTAAATTTTCAAGAAAAAAAAAAAACCGGGTAACATAAATTTCCCACACATCGATGCTTGGAGACCAGAAAGTCACACCGAAAATGATGTTCTCAATCCAATTTCTAGAGGAAAAAGGTGTCCAAATAAAGAGTCCCTAAAATATTTCGCCAAAACTCTGGTCGATTTCAAATTCCTGTTTTGGGACACCCTTTATGTGTCAATAATTTTAAAGAAAACACTTGTCGAAACATTCAAAAGAATCTGGGAAATTTTAACGAAGGGAAAGAGTCACAATTTTCTTGGAATTTTATTCTGACGCAAAAATGGAATAATCCAATGGGAATAATCCATTGGGAATAATCCAATGGGAATAATCCGCAATCCAATGGGAATAATCCGCAATCCAATGGGAATAATCCAATGGGCAAATCAATTCGGGTACATTCAGTTTTCCAGCATTACTGTTGCTAATTTATTGGCGGTTCGACGGAACTCTGGGAATAGCGGCTGGCGCGTTTCTATATAAATTCTACGGATTTACATGGCTTGGCATAGGAAAACGTTTCCATGATTTCCATGCTTGCAATTTGGAACTTTTGTTTCTGCACGCAAGAAACAAGAATTGGTCACCAAAATGTTTAGGAGCCTTGGATGGAAAAGCCTTGCTGAGAGGTGGAGTGAACAGCGGGTCTTGAGTTTCTATAAAATTCTCAGTAACTCTGGCGGATGGGGGGAGTTTTTGTCACACATCCAATTCCCTTCCTTCTATGCTCATTACGACCATTCGCTCAAGGTCAGGCAGTTGTCGTTTAAAAAAGATGTAGGCAAATTTTCCTTTCTTGTCAGAGCTATCAAAGAATGGAATTCTCTTCCTGCCTCCGTCCTATCATCCCCCTTGACGGTGGACACTCTTCGTCGCCGCTTATCAGGTGGCGTTTTGTCTGGCTGAGCCTGTTGTGCTCACTTTTTCTGTTAAAAAATAAATGTCGTTTCTTTGCGGTTTCTTCATTTCTTGTAGCCTAATTCTGTGTTCATTGCCTATGATTTGCTTTTGTGCATTGCTTTTGTGCATTGTGTGATTTGTTTTTTGTCCGTCCTATTGTGTACGATATGGGGTGTACCCTTAAAGTACTAATAAATTCAATTCAATTCAAGAAAGATTTCCAGCAGGAGGCGAAAGCAACACTGTTCCGTTGTCACCGATGTGCCGCTGCCTGTGACTCATGGCCACGACAAGAAGAATGGTCAGTTCCATATTTGGATGCATCATTCGCAAGAATGGAAATGCTGGAAAACGAATCGCATCGAGGAATTTTTGCGACACAAATCTGTCCACCGAATTGGCCATAACATGTCGCAACGACAAAGGGTTCAAATGGCCGTTTTACAAAGCACATTTGTGGAAAAGTGCGAGTAATTTTTCGGCACTTGAGATGCGGCGATGTTTTCTGGAGTAGCGTAAAAAGTATAGGCGCAAAATGTTGCAATTTGCACCCGAGGCCAGAGCCAATTAACTGGCACTGCCGAAATCCTTTATTCCGCATGAAATTGCGGCAGAGGGTCAAAGGTCGCCGCGGTTAGCCCAGCACGCATAACGACTTAAAGGAAAGTTCCGTCCCAATCTCATGAATCCAACTGAGAAAAGTAAAAAACTGTTTTATCGCAAGGGCCCTTCTCGAAAGGCCTGGGAAAGCAATTTACTCGTCCCAACTCCGCGAAACTCCACAGTTACGAAAAAGAACGAACCTTCATGATTCCGTTAACCGTAGAGGACTTAAACTCCAAACCGAAAATGACTTCTAACTGGCGAACAAACCACGGCACAATAGAGAAAACAGCTGGATTTGCTCACTGAGATGCAAATTTTGATTTCTGTGCTGAAGCATGCCGTGCGGTCAGCTTATATAGTTGAAAACAAACCCAGAAATGGCCAAAACAAAACACATTTTTTGCTCATTATTGGAAGAGGTCGCGTTCCGCGTGGTCATGTACTCATGACGGGCGCCATGTGCGTTCGCGGGACGGGCGTGGTCCCTTCCCAAGCGACATGAGTTATATCGCACCGGAAAACGTTGCAGGGTCAGACGGACCGCTGCCCGGGATAACCAGCCGGCAACACACAGTTGCCTGCTCTGGAATTTTGGTGTGTTCGAATTGGCAATGTTTACGTCAGGCAGTTTGGCGACAGTTATTTTTTGCTTCTTCCTCTTTGTTCAAGAAGATGACGCCTACTTTTTGGCAGTTCACGCCATGCGCGTTGCAACGTAATTTTTGTTTACGAAATTAAATAAAAAAAAACGCGCCAATTGTTCTTTTACTGTCTGGAGATGCGAAATGGAGATTAGAGAATGTATATCGATATGAAATTGTTCTCATCTACTACCAAGGCACACCTCCTGCTCACATTGGCAAACGGTTCATCGAAAACTTGTCTTGAAGTTTAGCAATTTTGGTCTACTGATGACTGCGACGAGCAAACATTTTATCGCAATAGGAGATGGATTTATCAATTTCCAACCTTTCAACTTGCTACATTTTTGCACTTTGCATGGATGAAAAACAAACGATTTCTGTTTCGACAAGAGCAAAGTTTTTGCTGGCGACACTGATACTCATAGGTTACTTCAAAACTTCAGGTAGGTAACATTTCAGGACATTATTTAATCATTAAGCTGGGTAGGCCGAGGCCGAACAGGCCATCATACTTGACCATCCAGCAAGCTTCGTTTCGAACCTGCAAGGGGTCGGACCCCTGAATCACATTTGCGAAAGCTGACCATGTTTGGAGGGAAAACTATATGGACAATAAGACGATAAGAAAAGACTATGGACTATAAGAAAGACTATGGACTGTAAAAGACTATAAAAGACTATGGACTATAAAACTATAAGACTATATGGAGGGAAAACACTCTCACAGATATGTTAACAAATGCACAGACCGAATCTGCAAAAATACGTCCCACAAGATATGTTATACTCCGAGAGCAGGGGAGCCCTCAGCTTGGGCCAATTTTCCTTGGGGAGAGTCCCGACTGAATGGCCACCAGAGAGGCACACGAGCTTTATGGGTGGTCCATATTACACCAGAGAATGTGAGCCACTGGTGACCTGATTCGGATCGCTTTTTTCAATTTTCCTTGGAAGGGCCCGAACACCATTGGGGAATACCTTCCACCATAAGCGATCCAAACTTGGACATCAAGAAGAACAAACCATTGCTGTCGCCAGTGGCACAAAGGAAGCGTCGCAAATTCATTTACCGACCCCAAATTGGGGACCTCTTGGGTCCCATAGATCTAGAATGGGGCATACATTCAAAATTTTTCTGTCGTTACATTTTGTTTGTCTCAGTGTCAGGAAGCTCTCACAACTAACACCTGCTGACCTCCCTTTCTGACTCAACCTGTATCAATAAATTCGTCTCCACAGCAAATTTTCGTCATTCCGGATTCTGTTGTTGGCCAGCCTTTTTGCTCCATTCTCTGATCTTCCAGCAACTGCATCGTAGAACAGATAATGGCCTTTTGCACTCACTGGTCCGGTTAGCAGTACCAATAGATTTTT
>JASGXE010014357.1:0-14039 GCA_030068105.1 Sinentomon sp. SZTP_YWyxl | reverse complement strand
TCAGTGCAGCATGAGGAGATTTCAGAGCCAGGCGGAGGGGATTTCAGAGCGGGAGAAGGTGACTTTCAGTGCAGAATGAGGAGATTTCAGAGCCAAGCGGAGGGGATTTCAGAGCAGGAGAAGGTGACTTTCAGTGCAGAAGGAGGAGATTTCAGAGCCAGAGAGGGGATTTCAGAGCAGGAGAAGGTGACTTCAGGAGATTTCAGAGCCAGGCGGAGGGGATTTCAGAGCAGGAGAAGGTGACTTTCAATGCAGAAGGAGGAGATTTCAGAGCCAGGCGTAGTGGGATTACAGAGCAGGAGAAGGTGACTTTCAGTGCAGAATGAGGAGATTTCAGAGCCAAGCGTAGGGGATTTCAGAGCAGGAGAAGGTGACTTCAGGAGATTTCAGAGCCAGGCGAATGGGATTTCAGAGCAGGATAAGGTGACTTTCAGTGCAGAAGGAGGAGATTTCATAGCCAGGCGGAGGGGATTTCACAGCAGGAGAAGGTGACTTCAGGAGATTTCAGAGCCAGGCGGAGGGGATTTCAGAGCAGGAGGAGGATCCCATACTATTCTCTGAATGGGACTCTTTTTTATTCATATGGCATGCTGCTTGGGTCAATTTGGAGCTTTAGAAAAAAATCCAGTCACAGCTTTTCACAAGTCACCATGTCAAATTATTCGTATATTGCGTGACATTCAATTCATCAAATGGGTATACAATGTACAAATTGTATGCATAGCCCAGGATAGAGCTGTACATGCAAATATCATGGGGAAGATCTTCAATTTTTAGCAATGCATAAAAAGGCAATCATACAGACAAATGGGGTAGTGTGCGAAGAGATAACACTTATGGAAACACAGTTTGCTTAGTTTAGCGATAAAAAGTTCCATCATCAGCAAAAATTCTTCGAACGCCGAAGTTCAGACACAATCATTCGGCCATTGTTCGCCACCCATTGTAAAAATATTTCTTTCGTCGTGTGGTCAATCTGCGTGAAACAATGCCCGACAAATCATTTCGACCATGATGAGAGAAATTCCAGAGGCCTGGCTGATGCCGGGGTCGTCCAATTTCAACAGAGCGTGATGAGGTTTCACGCCGTATACGAATGCCACGATATGTCGGAGTCGCCAATGAACTTCCATATGTTCTAAGGATTTTAGCGAGGTGTGTATCAATTTAATTTCTATCTTGCACCGATTTTCAGGCCATTCCCCTCCTCTCTCTCCCCTTCTCTCTCTCGCTCTCTCTCCCTCTCTCTCCCTCTCTCTCGCTCTCTCTCCCTCTCTCGCCTTCTCTCTCCCTCTCTCTCTCACTCTCTCTCACTCACTCTCTCACTGAATCGAGCAAACCGCTGAGATCTTGGAGTTCAGTTGTGGTTCCTGAGCTATCAGCCTCCTTTTCAATCCTTCAAGATACACTGCCCGATTGAAATAGCCACCAGCAAGTGGAATGCTGAAAAATAATATTAAGATGAGAGAAGTAGGTATAAATCAATCAACACGAAATATTTTCAAGACACAATAATTTTAACACGTTTCACAAACGATAAATTAAAAAAATGAACTTTAAAAAATCAAATGACAAATCAAATAAGAATAAAAACTAACATTTGTCGGCATGTCTGATGAGCAAAAAGAATTGGTGAAAACGACCACACGAATGAAAACAACACACTAATTTGGTGACGTTTTCGGAGCAACCCGCTCCGTTGTCAACCAAATGAAGGCAACTAAATGAAGGCATGTCTGATGAGCAAAAAGAATTGGTGAAAACGACCACACGAATGAAAACAACACACTAATTTGGTGACGTTTTCGGAGCAACCCGCTCCGTTGTCAACCAAATGAAGGCAACTAAATGAAGGCATGTCTGATGAGCAAAAAGAATTGGCGAAAACGACCACACGAATGAAAACAACACACTAATTTGGTGACGTTTTCGGACGGCTCCGTTGTCAACCAAATGAAGGCAACTAAATGAAGGCATGTCTGATGAGCAAAAAGAATTGGCGAAAACTACCACACGAATGAAAACAACACACTAATTTGGTGACGTTTTCGGAGCAACCCGCTCCGTTGTCAACCAAATGAAGGCAACCAAATGAAGACAGCTTCTTCATTCGTCTTCATTTGGTTGTCTTATTTTCGTTGGCAAAGGGGCACGTCGCCCTGCGAAAATGTCCCCAAGTTAGTGTGTGTTAAATTCATTCGACGTATGGTCGTTTTCGCCCATTCGTTTTGCTCATTAAATCAATAAAAAAATAAATAAAAACCAATAGAAATCGTTGTCAGTTCGTGAAAAATTAGACAAGCAGTGTGTGCTGTTCCATGACGCAATCCGGGTAAAATTTCCACCATTCTTGACTCCAACTTATTAGTACGTAAGCTCAGGTACCCTAGCTTAGCTAAGCCATGATAAACCTTGGTTAAAACTTGGTAAAATCTTGGTTAAAACTTATTAAACCTCAGTTCAACCTCGGTTGGACATCCTTGGCTTATCCTTGGTTACACTTTGGTCAAACCTTGTCACATTTCAGTTAAACTTTGGCTAAACCTTGATGAAACCTTGGTTAAGCATTCGTAAAATCGGGCTAATCAAACCATCACTTGGTCACTTGCAATGGGCACATGAATAGGTACCTGAAGAGGAGTGCAGAGTGCAAGTCCAATTCAGGACGGCATCTTTCATTTCAAGATTTTTTCAGCAATGGAATCTTACTCGTCAATTCCTGGCCTGATTTCAACTTCAAAGCTGGCCCAAACCGGTTTATGATCAGATGCCCTGATCTCTTCGGTCGAGTAGTAGTTCGTGCACTTGATTTTACCATCCTTTGACGATTTATAGAGCACCCTGTCCGTGTAGGAAGGGACACGTTGCTTTGCGGTTGTGTCGAAATTGTCCGTTCCAGCATCGTATTTGAACGACGGTTGAAATTCTATTCTTCCCTCCATGAATCCACTGAAGGTAGAATCTGCTGGGAGATAGAGCAAATCATTGTATTGGGCGGTGGAATTTGCATTAGCAGGCATTGATGGAAAAAAGATGGAGGGAATTACTGAAACGGCAGAAGCGATGGAAAAATTACTGAAAAGGTAAACGGCCGTCCCCATTGCAACTCACGCTCCGGTTCAACTCAATAGCCAAATCAACGGATGGATTTGTGATGCGGAAACTTTATTTCTATGCACAGCGCTTATTCCTTTTCCATTGTTGCATTGAAAGATGCATCCGTCTGTTGAATTATGGCCATATTGGGTTGATCCTGAGGGTGAGTTGCAATGGGGCGAATACGGCCGATAATCTCCTGAAGAGGAAAATTTTTCGAAACGGTTGGAATCTGTTGCAGAAGAAATCATATGACAGAATGTGAGATCGCTGAAAATTATTGTAGCAGTTGAATCTACGAGAGCAGATAACATTGTAATGGTAGAATCTGGCATCTGGGCCTGAGACATTTATTGTCCATCGGTTTTTAAGCAGAAATCGGGGTCTGCAACATCATAATATCCAGTTTCCAGGGTGATTCACAAAAAATGCGGTGATGAAATTTGCGCAAAGCGGTCTGGTGTTTTTCTTTTGGCCACGAGGTGCACAAGAGCGAGGCACACAGAATCACCCTTTTGATGCCAATGCGTATCAGTGGTCATCCATAGTTGTGACTGCTCTGACCGCTCTCCTATACGTTTACTGGTAAGTTCCCCTGTTTGTTGCGTCTTTCGTATGAAAGGTCAGGAGTCAGACAGCTTGAGCAGCAAAAAAAAACGATAATTGCGACGTCTACTCGGTTGCAAGTACAAACAGATCAGCTTGACCAGCAAAAAACGATAAATTGCACCCAGACAACTCGGTTAATGAAACCTCTTGCTTGACATCCCAAAAAAGGAATATTGCCTGCAGCATCGCGGTAAATGCTCGCGCCTGCCGATGCAAGCATTTTGTTTCAATCAGAACTCCTCTCCAGATTCTCTTACCAGTCTTTAGGAGATTTAGGAGCTGGTCATGTTGCAACAGATCGCTGTATCGTTCGGCCTTTTGCAGTTCTCCTGAATTCCGAAGCTGTGGCAGATCACCGTTCTTGGCATCAGTGGGATTGCTCAGCTCTGGCCTGTTGGCGCCTAAATTGGCACTGATGTCCCCATTGGCCAGCAAGTTTTTGGCGTTGTTCTTTGCGACCCTTGACATGATCACCTGCTTCCGACTTGGCTCCTTCTTCGGGTTGATCCCCACAGCGTTTGACTTTGTGGATGCCGATCCCTGCTCTGATTTGCCGAGCATCGTTAACACTTCCTTCCTGTTCAATTCGAGCCTGAAGTTCAAGTCGCCGCACCAAAAAGTGAAGTCGAAATTCCTGGTTACATCTTGAGCGAAAAGAAACGATGCATGATTAGCCAAACAGGATGAGCCTAAAAACGCCGTAAACCTTATCGAGAAAGAAAAACTGCCTTCGACTTGAAGGAATATTGAATTGAAGTGTCGCATATCAATGAGTACTGAGGAGCAATTCTATTGACACAGCACAACCGACCGTTCCAGCTTGGTTGGTAATTTAAATGCGCCAAACTGGTTATGCCCCTTTTTCGGATGGGACCCATACCTAGAGCGCAGTGAAATTGATGATAAGGAATTGGTACTGCCAAAACAAAATCAGGAATTTCAACAGTCTTTTGAGATTTCTTTACCATTTCAGTCAATTGAAAGACTATTCTAGCAATTCTGAATGCGAGATTTTCCACGAAATGAAAATTGCCACAAAATACATTGCTTTCCACGAAATACTTCACTTTTCTCATGATTATATGGGAAAGGATTCACATTTCGTTACTTTTTTTATTTGCTTAAGGGCAGTGCACTGCATACAACAGATTTTAAAAACAAAGCATTGTTACCGCTTTCACACTATGATTGCATTTTGAGAATATTCACATCGCGTTTCTGTTTTTGACAGGTTCTTTTTTCACCGCTGAATAACGATTTTTTGCTTTTGAGCGAAATTGTCTAAAAAATTATCACCATTTCCAAGGATCTCATATTCTTATTCTAATTGTTAGGTTTCCTTTGAAAGACCTTTGAAACATTTTTTAAACATGAGTTTTTTAAAAATGGGCTAAGTCATTCGTTGGACGGATGCTGTAGCTGTTGGCAGCGAAATTGATTTCCAATTAGTTTTTCATTTCTTGTTTTGGCTTTTATCTTTTGTGACAGAGGTTTATGCGCCCTCCTGCACTCTCATCAGAAAGATAAAGTTATTGAGATAAAACCTACAACACCTGAGACGTTCTAGACAATGGCGAGATAATTTCCCAATTTTAAAGAAAACGAAAGACCCCTTTGGACCATCTTTTTGCGAACGGCAGCAATCAGCATCCAGTTCGCGTATGACGTCACAACGAGTCAAACAACTGATTAGCAGCGCCAGCGATCACCTGTACAAAATTGGAACGAATCCGGGAAGAAAGTGAACCCAAACTCACCTTTGTACTTGTGTCTGAGTGGCAGAGCCTTTGGCAAATCAAGTTGCCTCGCTATTCGCCTGAATTCACTGATCCTCTCCTTGCACTTGTCGCGGTGGGCCGAAAGATGGCAGCACACGAAGAGGAGGGAGGTGCCAAACATGATAAAGCCAATTCCAACTCCTCCTTTGGTGAGACCGGTGTGAGTGGGTCTGGTGAAAATGGTTCCATCTTCTGGAACTGACAGAAACAAACAGGAGAATATGAAATGTTGGGAGAGAAGAAAGACAGGTGAAAATGACCCAAACGCGCAATTGGGAGCAAAGTAGGCCCAAAACTTAAATAGGTACACCTGAAAATGAGCTTTCTGGTGCAGCAGAGAGAGCCATCGTACTTCTCGTAAGAATTCGATAAAAGAGGGTTCTCGTATATCTCCTCTCTCGAATTCTTTGCTTTGTTTGCTCTCGAATTCTTTGCTTTATTTGCACCCGCAGCTTCCATCTGGGGCCACAAGGAGGTTTTTTATATGGTCCGAAAGGGCCGGTTTTCCCCCGCGCCTCCAGGGCGGCGCTTTAACGTCAGACCAAGCCTGGTCCAGCTTCAACTGGTTTAAATTCGAAGCTGGTGGACATTTATGACGAAATTCAAACAACATCAGAGGGGAACCTGCTGTAGGGCCGTCCGGCTTCTTATAAGGGCTTAAGAAGGGTGCTTTTTATCTTTTACAGGAAGGGTGAGGCACGCACAAAACATATCGGGTTGTGATCCTGACAATGTTAGAAATTTAGTACCACAAGATGCATGCTATCACGATCCACAATTTCCAGAAGTGACTCTCCGGACCGGTGATACTGAATGTTAATTGTGTCTCTTAAAAAAATTTAAGAGACACTAAAATTGACGATTGTTCATCATCATTATTATTATTATTAAAAACAATACTGCCACAAGTGGTAAATGGTGACAGATAGCGACGAATACAGTGATTCAGAGTCAGGTAGATAGTCAGAAATTAAAAAGAGAAAAAAAAACACAACAAAAGATACAAAATCCAAAACTGGGTAACAAAATTGGCACACACTAAGAAGCATACTGTGCGACGCCTGTTTGCAACAGAGCTTTGGATAAGATTGGGGATTCTGAGGTGAGGCTGTTCCAATCCCTGATGGTTCTTGGGAAAAAGGAAGTGAACAGGACATTTGTCTTACAAATTGGAGCACGGAAAGAGAGACCATTATCCGTTCTGCGTTGACTAGGCTTAACAAAATAGGGCGTAGGCATGCAAAAATTCACAGAATTCGTAACAATGTCTGAAAAAAGCTTAATCCTATGCTCCCTACGTCTTGACGCCAGGGATTCAAGACAAAGACAATTTAACAAGTTGGTAACACTTGCAGTACGCTCGTCAGTTGCTGTTATCATACGTGCTGCTCGTCTCTGAATCATCTCAATTTTTGCGATATCACTCTGACTGGTGGGATCCCAAACAGCGCATGCAGATTCGAGCATGGGGAGAACAATCGATTTTTTGGATTTTAATTTAGCTTCCTGGGAGGAAGAAAACATATTTCGATTTATAAAAAAGCAAGGATTTTTCTGGCCGTATCGCAAGTAAAATTAATATGATCTCTCCATGACAGATTGGAGCTGAGAACAACACCAAGATATTTGAAGCTCTTCACGTTTTCAAGGGGTTGATTTTTAATTTCATAAACCACCTCCCCCATCTCACGAGTTTTGAAAGGTCTCAAGAAGGCCATGGCTTTTGTTTTGGTAGTATTAATTTGCATGCCCCAGGCGTCGCACCATGCGGACACCTGGTTGAGATCCGACTGCAAGAGCTGGGAATCCTCAGAAGAATTAACAGGTCTGAAGATAACAATGTCATCGGCAAACATTCGGATGCTCGAAGACAAGCCATACGAAATGTCATTGATATAGATCAAAAATAGCAACGGACCCAAAACACTGCCCGGAGGGACTCCTGAGCTAACGCTAACTTCTGATGAAATTTCGCCTTGATTTTCTATTTTCTATTTTAAATCATCCCTTTCTGCATACTGTAATGTTTTATCTCCAATTCTGTGTGTTTCTGTGAGTGCTTGAAATCTCAGCTAATATAGGCCATTTTCTAGCCCTTGGAAAATTTACCGCTAGTTTCATTTCACAAATCAACCCTAGGAACGTTTCTTCTGCAGAGAGAAGAAGTACCTTCACACTTCTTAGGACACTCTCTCTTTCTCCGGAAGAAAACGCTTTTTGGCGTTTTCTTCCGGAGAAAGAGGCGTTTTTTGGCGTTTTCAATCCTGCACTTCCCGCTAAAACTCTCCTTACTTAGCAGTTCACATTTCAGGCGCCATATAAAATCAATACAAGTGCGCCGCAAGAAACGCGTGAAACTGCATCTATAACTCTGTAGAAATTGGATGGTCCACGGCCCCCAAACGCCCGGTTCTTCCAACAGAGTTAACTTTTCAACACTGGGATAAAACCCTAACCAGAGTTTTGCAACAAAATGTTTTAACCCGAGTTTTGAAATCAAACTCGGGTTAAGAGTTTAACCCTAAGAGTTTAACCCAGGGTTAAAAAGTTAACCCTGGTTAAGAACCGGGTATTATAAGCAATGTTAAAATCATCAATGCTGCAAACCCTTCCCACTTGGGTTAAGGGTTCAACCCAGGGTTGAAAAGTTAGCGATAGTTGGAAGAACCGGGCATTAGTGCTTTGTGGAATCCAAACTGAATTCGACGGAGTTGCTCCGGGCGCATCACGAGATCGGGTTTGTAATTATTGAACAGAAAATGTTTCCAATTTCAATGCAAATACAGCGTGGTCAGCAAGATAAACATGTCCAACCGAGTGAAGTTGCAGCCTTGTTTTACAACACGTGATATATTTACAAGTCACACAGACGTGTCTTCAAGCCCCGTCACACACCGGACAATGCAAAGGGTTATGTCATCCGTCATGCCGGCTGCTGCAAGAAATGACCACAAGAGGCAACAGAACTCAAATGCTGGAGAATGTTCATCCTGAAGAGGGGAGGCCGGAGAACTGGGAGGTGTTCCACCTGTTCCGCAGCGCAGGGCTGCCCAACTTTAATCGCTGACGTTTTAATGATCGAGTATGCCAGCTTTTTGCTTTGTTTTTGCACCAGGCGGAAAACAGCCGACGCAGACATCGACAGTGCGGGCATGTTGGGCTTCATGATTTGTCATTGCATTGGACGACCGACACGCCGACGGGCGTTAAGGATAGAAAGCGTATCACGAAAAAGAAAAGAAACGCAAACAACTGACTTGAACAGAACCAGACAAGATCTCTCCTCAGGAAAATGGACAAATGCAAGGCACCAAGTGAGGCCGAGTGAAAAAGGACGTGAGTCGGACCAAGGATTGTCTGTGTCCTGATTTCCCACTCTCGCTTCTCCAATGTTCCCTCTTGCGTTCCAAATGCCACAACGTCGGCGATGCCGTCCAATGACAGAGGGAGAACAAAGTCCTCGAGGCCAACTTTTGGAATCTGTGGAGAGACGTTTGGAGAGATTAAATTTATGAACATTTTAATTAAATTTAATGAAAATTAAGCAGACCAAAAATTAAACAATTAATTTAATTAAATAAATGTTTGAAACGTTTGGAGAAAGATTGACGAAAATTTGGAGAAAGTTTGGAGAAAATTTGGAGAAAATTTGGAGAAAATTTGGAGAAAATTTGGAGAAAATTTGGAGAAAATTCGGAGAAAAATTGGAGAAAGTTTTTAGATGATAGAAGGAAGTTTGCAAAAAGTTTTGAAAAGGTTTGGCATTCGTTTCTTTCTGTAAGAGGTGCACACCTCATATCATAAATGATCAGAATACAATACAAAGCAAAAAAATACAACAATAAGAAAAAAAGATGCACACATTGAAAATAAAATACAATAACCATCATTGAATCAATTCAACGAGGAATGAAAGTATGATGCAGTCTGGAGCGAAGAAAGAAACAGCCACTTTAGAAAATCCTGTCTGGCAAGAACTGTTTTGTCTATGGCCACATCAAAAGCTCATATTTACAGCAGACGAAGCTGAATAGTTAAGAGTCGATTTAACGTCTCTTAAGGATGACTTTTAAGGGTTTGTTTTGAGAGCAACGGTGGAATTTTTAGCGCCAACTCATTTTCTTCGACTTTTTGCTTTCAAAACATTGGACCGAAATTTTAAGTCACACTGCGTGGAAGTCGTGACTGGGGCAGCTATACTTTTTAGTTCTGGCATATTTCGGTCTAAATTTAGTCTGTCAACCAATAATCTTTTTCGAAGGGCGACAAATTATCATTTCTCTTTGAAGAGGACCGAACAAAACTTAATCCAACTGGGCCTCCTGCTGACGCGAGCACAGGGTGATCTATAAGGCCTCCAAAAGTATGGGTACATTATTATTCCGGATGTAATCCGGGCAAAATAAGGGCGAATCCTGTAAAGGTGGATCCAGTCAAGCTGTAACAGCCGCCTAAATTTTTCCATGGGCAAAATGTATCATGCATCGTATCAATGGGAAGATTAAATGGTTATCATCCAAAAAGCATGATCAACACGTGGGTGCAAATGACTTAAAAACAGTAAAAACAGACCTATTCTCCCGTTTTTAGAATATCGTTTGTATTTTTTCGCTCTCGGGTGTCGCTCCGTGAAGTCACCGAGTGGCAAAATTCTGCTTTTTTGTCCAACAGGCAAGAACATTTCAACCACATCAAAATCGCTCAGTCGACAAGACCTTTTTCGTGACACCCTGTCATGCCTATTCCTTTATCCCCCAACCTTTCCATTCATGTTCCAAGTTCCAACGTAGACCTGAAGCTTCCTGTTCGTTATCGATTTTTCTAATTGTGTAGCTCCCATTAGGGACGGAATGGAAACACAGCCGTAGAGGAAATTTCTAAAAGATAAAAAAAAAAAAAGATAAAGCCGATATGACTTTTACAGTGAGACAACATGGTTAACTCAAAAGACGAGAAATTGACAAACCAGGCGTTTGGCCGGTTTTTCTGGAACCTGGTTTTTCCTGAAACCAACTATCAACTCTTCATTACTGCCCCGCATTTTTGTTGCCATATTTTAAATAGAACTACCCCCAAATCCCCATCCAATTTCAGGTTCAAGTGACTTGAATTTCCTTTCTTGTCCACATGTGCTCACACATGTTCCGTTGTGCCGTTTTCATTTCCCTGGCTGAGATGCTTGCTCCTCAAGATGATTGCGATCCCCCAACAACCCCTTCAATTCAAATGCTGCAAACCACAGCACAACAGATTCCGGGTATTGCATACCTTTAATTTAAAAGGGGCATTTCCTGACTTCTGATGTTTCCAATTCAAAAGCTGCAACCCACATCACAACAGATTTTAGGTGTTGCATATCCCTATTTTGAACAGGTGCTTTTCATGACTTCTGCCCAACTCCTTTCAATTCAAAAGCTGCAACCCACATCACTACGGATTTCAGGCGTTGCATATCTTTCATTTTCGGGCATTTCATGATGCCTGCCTGTCCCCTTCAACTGAAAAAGACACAACCCACATCACAACAGATGTCAGGTGTTGCGATTCTTTCAATTTCCATAGGAGCTTTTCCTGTCTTCTGACCCATTCAAATTCAAAAGCTGCAACCCACAGCATAAAAGATTTCAGGTGTTGCATATCTTTTATTTTTCACAGGGGCTTTTCCTGACTTCTGGTCCATTGAAATTCAAAAGCTCCAACCCACCTCGCAGCTGATTTCCGGTGTTGCATGTCCATTATTTTTCGCAGAGCTTTTCCTGACTTCTCGTCCATTCGAATTCTAAAGCTGCAACCCATATCTCAGCAGATTTCAGGTGTTGCATATCCATTATTATTCGCAGGGCTTTTCTTGACTTCTGGTCCATTCAAATGCTAAAGCTGCAACCCACATCTCAGCAGATTTCAGGTTTTGCATAGGTATCTTTTATTTTTCACGGGGGCGCTTCCACCTTCTGGTCCAAATAAATTCAAAAGCTGCAACCCACATCTCAGCAGATTTCAGGTGTTGCGTATCCATTATTTTTCGCAGGGGCTTTTCCTGAGTTCCGGTCCATTCAAATTCAAAAACTGCAACCCACATTTCAGCAGATTTCAGGTGTTGCATATCCATTATTTTTCGCAGGGGCTTTTCCTGACTTCTGGTCCATTCAAATTCAAAAGCTCCGACCCACATTTTCAGCAGATTTCAGGGTGTTGCATATCTATTATTTTTCGCAGGGGCTTTTCCTGACTTCTGGTCCATTCAAATTCAAAATCTGCAACCCACATCTCAGCAGGTTTCAAGTGTTACATATCCATTTTTTCCCAGAAGCTTTCCATGACTTCTGGTCCATTCAAATGCAAAAGCTGCAACCCACATCTCAGCAGGTTTCAGGTGTTACATATCCATTATTTTTCTCAGAAGCTTTCCATGACTTCTGGTCCATTCAAATGCAAAAGCTGCAACCCACATCTCAGCAGATTTCAGGTTTTGCATATCCACTATTTTTCGCAGGGGCTTTTCCTGACTTCCGGTCCATTCAAATGAAAAAGCTGCAACCCACATCTCAGCAGATTTCAGGTGTTATACACATCCATTATTTTTCGCAGGGGCTTTTCCTGACTTCTGGTCCATTCAAATTCAAAAGCTGCAACCCACATCTCAGCAGGTTTCAGGTGTTACATATCCATTATTTTTCTCAGAAGCTTTCCATGACTTCTGGTCCATTCAAATTCAAAAGCTGCAACCCACATCTCAGTAGATTTCAGGTGTTGCATATCTTTTATTTTTTACAGGGGCTTTTCCTGACTTCTGGTCCATTCAAATTCAAAAGCTGCAACCCACATCTCAGCAGATTTCAGGTGTTACACATCCATTATTTCTCTCAAAGCTTTCCATGACTTCTGGTCCATTCAAATTAAAAGCTGCAACCCACATCACAACAGATTTCAGGTGATGCATATCCATTATTTTTCGAAGGGCTTTTCCTGACTTCTGGTCCATTCAAATTCAAAAGCTGCAACCCACATCTCAGCAGATTTCAGGTGTTCAAATCCATATTTTTCTCAGAAGCTTTCCATGACTTCTGGTCCATTCAAATGCAAAAGCCGCAACCCACATCTCAGCAGATTTCAGGTGTTACATATCCATTATTTTTCGCAGAGGCTTTTCCTGACTTCCGGTCCATTCAAATTCAAAAGCTGCAACCCACATCTCAGCAGATTTCAGGTGTTACACATCCATTATTTTTCTCAGAAGCTTTCCATGACTTCTGGTCCATTCAAATTCAAAAGCTGCAACCCACATCTCAGCAGATTTCAGGTGTTGCATATCTTTTATTTTTCGCAGGGGCTTTTCCTGACTTCTGGTCCATTCAAATTCAAAAGCTGCAACCCACATCTCAGCAGATTTCAGGTGTTGCATATCTTTTATTTTTAGCAGGGGCTTTTCCTGACTTCTGGTCCATTCAAATTCAAAAGCTGCAACCCACATCTCAGCAGATTTCAGGTGTTGCATATCCATTATTTTTCTCATAAGCTTTCCATGACTTCTGGTCCATTCAAATGCAAAAGCTGCAACCCACATTTCAGCAGATTTCAGGTGTTGCATATCCATTATTTTTCGCAGGGGCTTTTCCTGACTTCTGGTCCATTCAAATTCAAAAGCTGCAACCCACATCTCAGCAGATTTCAGGTGTTGCATATCTTTTATTTTTCACAGGGGCTTTTCCTGACTTCTGGTCCATTCAAATACAAAAGCTGCAACCCACATATCAGCTGATTTCCGGTGTTGCATATCTTTTATTTTTCACGGGGGCTTTTCCTGACTTCTGGTCCATTCAAATTCAAAAGCTGCAACCCACATCTCAGCAGATTTCAGGTGTTACATATCCATTATTTTTCTCAGAAGCTTTCCATGACTTCTGGTCCATTCAAATTCAAAAGCTGCAACCCACATCTCAGCAGATTTCAGGTGTTGCATATCTTTTATTTTTCACAGGGGCTTTTCCTGACTTCTGGTCCATTCAAATTCAAAAGCTGCAACCCACATCTCAGCAGATTTCAGGTGTTGCATATCCATTATTTTTCGAAGCTTTTCCTGACTTCTGGTCCATTCAAATTCAAAAGCTGCAACCCACATCTCAGCAGATTTCAGGTGTTGCATATCCATTATTTTTCGCAGGGGCTTTTCCTGACTTCTGGTCCATTCAAATTCAAAAGCTGCAACCCACATCTCAGCAGATTTCAGGTGTTACACATCCATTATTTTTCTCAGAAGCTTTCCATGACTTCTGGTCCATTCAAATGCAAAAGCTGCAACCCACATCTCAGCAGATTTCAGGTGTTACATATCCATTATTTTTCAGGAGGCCTTTTCCTGACTTCTGGACCAATCAAATTCAAAAGCTCCAACCCACATCTCAGCGGATTTCAGGTGTTGCATATCCATTATTTTTCTCAGGGGGTTTTCATGACTTCTGCTCAGCCACCCATTTTTAATTCAAAAGCTGCAACCCACATGACAAACAACAGATTTCTCAATTGCATATTTGTAATGTTCGCACCTCTGAAAAATGT
>JASGXE010014356.1:0-11243 GCA_030068105.1 Sinentomon sp. SZTP_YWyxl | reverse complement strand
TTCTGCATGCGGAGGAAAATGTACAAAAATGAAAATAACAATATGGAGCACTGCATCAGCTTGACTGCTCTGTGTGAAACAAGCCTGAGCACTTGATGGAAGCCAATGATGCTTTGTATCAATTGCTGAAAATAAAAATCTTGACAAAAATGAAATTGCCAACATGACTGTTCATTTGTGACAACATATTGTTTTTGACTGCAATTGACTTTTTTTTACTTAACACGCAAATGACATTTTTACGACACCACAGTCTTGATTTTGGTGAGAAATTTCAACCAACTGCAGGGAAATGGATGAACGAATGGATAAATTTTCGAACAAAGGTGTGTGTGCCACTATGATTTTTCCTTTGTGGAATGTCTTTTTTGACAATTATGGCAACAACTTTTTTCATCCAAAACGCCATATGTTTGTGTTGTAACACACCTTTTTTGGCCAATTGCATTTTGAATTGAAACGAAAACGTGATGCCTGGTGCACCGAAGGAAGTGACTAAAACGCTGAACCTGCTTGTCTTGCTTGTCCTGCGGATAAGGTCTTGCAGGGTTAGGTTAGGGTTAGGTGAGGTTAGGTTTGGTTAATTTAGGTTAGGATAGCCTAATTTAACAATAACCTAACCCATTTGACCATTACCAGCAGGTCAAGCAGGTTTCCAGCAGGACAAGCAGGTTCAGCGTTTCAGTCGCACCCTGCACCGAATTGTGTCAAACCATCGGGTGGGTTTTTAACACGTTCCTGGCGTCGACGTTCCTGACTGTTTCATGTCAGCCAGCGGTGGCTCCAGGCAAAAAATAATCAAAAAAGGAAACCATATTCGTTGGTGACGTACAACTTCAACAAGACCTGACCGACTTGGGTTGCTGGGGTTTGGAAGGTGTGATTTGGTTTGGAAAACCAACTCAACCTGGAAAAGGCCAGGTTGAGCAATCAAAAATATCTGCTGTGTCAGCAACAATTCCCACTGAGAATTTTGTGATGTGAAATGGGGAGAACATGAGATCTGGCTCCAAATTTGGAAAAAGGGGTGTTGAAGGGACAAAATCCAAAGAAAGGGAATTCGCCAGAGTTCCACAAAGGTGAGCAAAATTCCAAAAAATGTTTCCAATTCTCAATCTTCCTTTTCATTCTTTTCCCAATCTTCCGTTGGATATTTCTGTGCTTTTTGTTTTCTGCGTGAAAAATCAGGTTCCACCGAGATTTGAACTCGGATCGCTGGATTCAAAGTCCAGAGTGCTAACCATTACACCATGGAACCACATGTTCGATGCTTCCTTTTCTTGTCGGTTTCATTTTGAGTGCAATGTTGTTGTGTCCAGAGACGTCTGACGACTCTTTTCACAAATTTTGTCTTTCAATCGTTTCGAGAGATGGCGATGGTGAAAGAACCACTCCACGTGGACTCAGATTTGGGCGTTTGTTTCGGTCGCATGCAATTGGTTCATTGCATGAATCGCTCACGTTGATTGGCTGCACGTCTTCTTTCAATCCACGTGGATTCAGAAAATGTGAACTTGGTGTTGATTTTGATGGAGATGCGACTTCGAAGTTGCGTTGCGTGCGGGCAAACGTTGGCAATGGCATCAAAACCAAAGCGTGCTGCGTGTTTGCGTTGAAGAGTGTGCAAGTTGAATATGGAAATCGCAACTGTTCTTCTTCGGTGATCAATGCTGCTGTCAAAGAGGATGGCAGACAGCATTTCTTGACCTCGCACTGTTTTTTCGTTTTTGCAACCCCACTGTGTTGGAATGTGAAGAGTGTCATTGTTTTTGGAAGCAAAGCCCTGCTGTTCTTGGAGGCGTGGTTTGAAGTTTCCGTCTTTGACCGTCTCTTGTGCAAAGAAATTTGTGGGGGACATTGCCAAACATTTTGTTTTTTTGGAGACAACAGAAATTTTTCAAGCTCGATTTTCTGTTTTTCCCGACTTTTCAGTGTTTTGTTCATGATTGGAGTGTGGTTGGCTGGCATTGCAGTTTGTCGCTGACGTGCAGGAATTCGCTATACTTGCTGCGGCACATCCTTCGGTCCGTTCCGTGGGACCCACCTGCCTTGTTATCGAATCTGTGTTGGCCAGGTGGCCTGCTTGCCAATCTCAACGGAAGGCAAAACGGCCGTGGAGATATTTTCAGTGTGAAACTGTTTGCGAACCTGAAGTCATGGAAGTGTAGTGACAAGTGATTCATCTTTCCCAGGCCAGAGAATGTATCCTGCTGCCATTAATGCTGCTGCGGCTGCCGCTGCTGCTGCAGCTAGGCACCCCGTAAGTCCAGCACTTCCTGTCGCTTCTGTATGTTTGGCTTCAGTCTTCTATTTTATTGCTTTTCGGGCTTTGAGCTTTTATCCCATTTTCTTTGCATGCTTTTTTACTGATTTGACTGTTTGGCATTTTCGTAAATTGAAGTTAAAAACATTTGTAGGGGTAGAGGGAAATGGTTATATACTGTTGGATTTTATTCGAAATGAAAAGAACATGTTGAGATTCCGTTGACCAATCTGAAGAGAAACTGAAAACTCGAACCCTCACCCTCAGGTAGACATCACAGGGTTCAGGCTTGTTGCCTGTAAAATACTTTATCCATGGAAACTGTTGAAATGATGTACCTATATCAAAAACAAAGTTAATCGAATGCCAAAAATGAACAGTTAATATAGGAACCTCCTAGGTACTAGAATTGCCATGGACTAACTCAATGAGCATCTAGACTCTAGACTCAGGGTCGGGGTAGAACCCAAGGAGATAGACAAGTGGAAAGGGAGAATCACTCAGGCCACTCAACTTAAAAATTAAAAGGCCATTCCAGATTTCAACAACTTATAATGAGCACACCAGCCATGGAGCCAACCAGAATGAATGCTCACAACATATGAAATCGAACCATTTTAAAACAACTTCTAACATGAATAATAATACCATTTCGATCACTCACACATCAATGCAGATGAAACAATACAGATTCAGAGCAATCAAGGTTCTAACGCATATCATTTGCCGGGATGCCTTTCTCTGATTTGGCAGATCTGCCCATCCATTTTCAATAGTACCCAAGGTTACAAGTTCCAGCTTTCTTAAACAAGGTAGCTGGTTGGTTCTTCTGGCACCTTCTGAGAGAAGTCTCTTCCCATCAATCATCCATTGCAATCCCACCGCAGATTCTGAAGTGATCACTGGGAACCAACTGATGTCTCCCTAACAGATCCTTATCTTCTTCCAGTTATTCCCAGTACAATCTTCCTGCTATCGTGAACACACAGCACATAGGTAGTGAGAATGTATGTAGGCCCATAGGATGAAGAAGTTGACAAAAGGCAACTGTGATGCCAACAATATCTGGGTAAACGCAACTCTGATTTGTAGCAGTTAACTGCAAGCCGAAGCTCTGAAAGCTGGGCAAGAAGTAAAGTCAAGTGCAGAAGATGCATCAATGCAGCCATAAAGAACATGAACATCGAAGGCAGAATTAGGAATGTTGTAAATTTAATCAAGCTCAGCAGAGCAGCTAAAAGGTTAATTCCTGTTACAAGAGAAAATAGATCTGCAATTAACCAATTCGTTCATGCAAATCAGTGCTCCTAGGCTATCATCCCCAGGACTGACAAACCAAAGCAAAGTGATGGATTGACCAGGGAACCCCAATTGAGAAATAGTTATGTTGTGGCCAGTCTTGGCTTTTTTTGGAAAACTGAAATTGATCTCATGCAACCCCAAAATTTCAGCACTGAACACTTGCTCAACACCAAAAATTAAATGGTGCAGCAAGCAAGAACCTGACACGCGGCGAACAACTCAAATTGGCGACTTGCGCAGACGGTTTCGGGGGCACATTCAATGGTTCGTTAAATATAATTTTTGAAAGTCGAAAATCATTTAAAACTGTGACAAGTTGAGCAGCCAAAAGGTGAAAGTTGACCAGCTTCAGATCTTTTTTCAAATGAAATGGCATCATGTGACCATAAGTCACAGGATGCTCACACAACCGCCCCCAACTTTTAGATTCGCAGTATGGGACCTAACATGCAGGTACCATTTGCGAATCGTCGCTTTTATCCCTAACACTTATTGTACTATTACCATGCAATTCAGAGAACGAAAACCAGCCTTTCTTTGTCCAAAAGTCCAAAAATATGTGTTATTGAACCTCAGCCTTCACCGTAAACACTCCCACAAGAGACCGCTGCCTCCTCCCTTGTCCCCACTTTCATCATGTGAAAGGGAAACTGGGACAAACCGAAGGATACAGCAGCTCCACGTGGTTTAGTTTCAAGTGAAGACTGAAATGTGAACTTTCTATGTCCAAAAATCCAAAAAAAAATGTTGCGGAATCTCAACCTTCGCCATTAACACCCCCACAAGAGACCACTGCCTCCTCCCTTGTCCCCACTTTCATCATGTGAAAGGGAAACTGGGACAAACCGAAAGAGACAGCAACCCCACGTGGTTCTGTTTCAAGCGAAGACCGAAATTTGACACCTGTCCAGTAAGTACCTATTTATTTATTGTTGTGACCTGTGCAAAAAAATAGTTTTGAGTGGGATGTGAAAACAGAGGACGCGAGGCCCACCTCATTCATTTGCTAAATGATGTTCAAGGCTAACGAGGGGATGTCTTGACTTCGTCCCGAAACTCCCTTTGCAGGCATCTCCGCGGAGAGTAAAATTGGCAAAAACGAAGCTCGAAATGTCGTCACAACATCCTCCGGATGCACAGCAAAAGACATGAACCTCACCTCCTCTGCTCTGTGTATGGAGTGGTAAATACCACCACCAAAAGTGATCCTTCATGCAAGATACCACAGACAATGCATCAGAGTTTAGCGAGAAAGATCCCACGCCGAAGCGGTAAGTAGAACCTCCCCAACGAAGCTCTTCAACACCACCCGTGATTCCATCTGTGATTTCTAATCTAAATGCATACCTAATTCATAATGAAATCATTGAATCGTCCCGGCAACTTCCTATCTCTAGGTTTCCTGACAACTGGTGCATCAGAAGAGTCGGAATGATTAGAAGCAACAGATGCATCATCACCCAATGATACATTACCATCAAACACAGATGCATCATCAGATACCTCAACACTCGAGTCAGTCTCAGATGAGGAACTTGATGACTGATCAGAGCACTCCTGAGCATGCACCGGTCTCACTGATGATGATGCCTTGACTGATTTCTTGTACATTTTGTATGGAAATAATCGACTAACATGCAATTTTTGTTGTCTCCCTCGAGAACGAAGAGGTTTTATCATTACGTTGCCATCCTCAAAAATATCCAAAATGATTTGAGCTTCACTGTACTTTGGCAACATTTTTCCCATGATATTCTTCGACAAATCACTTTTATTTATCAAATCATATTTTACAATGTCCCCAATAGCAAACTGATGTGGGGGAAACTTCCTGTCATGCACTTCTGAATTTCTCTGAAAATGAGTGACAAATTGTCTTTTAACAAAATCATATATTTCCTGCCTGCAAAGCATACTCTCAGCACCTCCCTCAGCCAAATCAGCCAGTTTTTCAGGTGCCCACAATGCAATCTCTGCAGGTGTCAAGAGAGGCCTTCCAAAAACAACCTCCGCAGGAGAAAGCTTGTGTGAATCATGCTTCGTAGCATTCATGCACATGACAAAAAATTTCAAATGCTCATCCCAACTCGCTTGATTTTCATTCAAAAAACAACGCACCATATCTCTGATAGTTTTTATGGCTCTTTCAGCTAAGTTTCCCTGGTGATGACCTGCTGTTGTGAAAATTGCTTCTATTCCAAAATCTTTACAGAAGCTTGTGAACAGCTTAGATTTAAATTGACTCCCCAGATCTGAGACAAATGCAACAGGAACACCATACCGAGATATGATATTCTCCAGCAAAATTTTGATGACAGTTTGAGCAGTTGTCTTCTTAATGACAAAACATTCCAGAAACTTGCTGAAAGAATCAATACAAACAAGGAGATATCTCATCTTTCTCCGATTGTAAGGAAACTCCGCGATGTCAAGGCACCATCTGTGAAACGGAGCAAACACATTTTCAGTAGTGCAAATCAATTTGTTGTTTGGTTTTGCAACGTGCATGTGCTTGTACTGTTGGCAAATATCACAAGACTGAACAATTTTCTTCACATCATCAGCCATATTTTCCCAAGCGGCAATTTTTCTGATATTGTCGAGAGTCTTTTCCCAACCAAAATGACCATTGCTCAAGGAACCATGAAACTGCCGCACAAATCTTTCTATAAAATGTCGTGGGATCCATATGACCCTGCCGAACTTTTTGGTTTTCATAAAGATAACACCAGAGGAAAGGGTGCATTTCACAGCAAATCTCATTGCATCGGGAAAGCAATCCTCAAGAGCACGAGATCCCTCCAAATATTGAAAAATTTCATCCAAAAAAGGATCAGCCCTCTGCTCAGCTGCAATTTCCCCCAAAGAAAATCCTGCATAAAGCGAAGGATTCTGTTGATAAGCTTTTGCTGGAGCCACAACAATCTCTTCAGGCTCATCATTCAAATTAGAGGGATTGCTATCACCTTCGGAAATCACGTCAGTGCTTGTGATGACTTCTCTTTCCAATGTGTTTACAAACAAGCAATTCAAATTGCAAGATTCGCCAATTTTTCAGAAAATAGGCCTTCATATGCCGAGCCTAATTCCACGTTTTCTTCATAAAAGCCAAGAGGAACTCCAGCAGTGGACAAAAGCATGGTGACAAAATTCGGATGTAAAGTTGGCACATCAGCCTTCTGTGCGACTCTTCTTCCCCTCATGAAAAGTTTCGACACAATTGGCTGATCTTCATCCACAACGTTATTGAGTGTCGCCATTCGAGTCTGACTGGACGTGGCAACCCGGGAGAAGTAATCAACCACTTTGTTGAATTTGCCTGGCCGATGGACTATTTCCAGATTGTATGAAGAAAGTGTTAATATCCATCGCCCAATTTTACCCTTCAAATTTTTGAAAGAATGGATGTAAGTGACCGAACTATTATCAGTGACCACTGTCGTCAAGGAATCCCCAATGTAATTCGAAAACTTCTCCACTGCCTTCAAAATAGCAAACAGTTCAGAAACACATGAAGGCCAATTTTTCTGGTATTTTGATAATTTTTTCGAATAAAAAGCCACAGGATACTCTGTCCCATCATCATCGATCTGACTGAGCATCGCTGCAATGGCAACCTGAGATGCATCTGTTGTTATACGGTATTTCCTATTTGGCACAGGTAAGTACAGAGCCACGCATTCAGCCAAAACATTTTTCACTCGATCAAATGCCACTTGTGCCTCGGATGTCCAAGTAATCTTCTCTGCAGATCCCTGAGTCATATCACTCAAAGGAGCAACCAATTTAGAATGACATGGAATGTGCTTATTAAAGAAGTTTACCATGCCCAAAAAACTCTTCAAAGCAGTAACTGTGGTGGGTGGAACAACTCCCATAATCGCTTTCACCTTGTCCGGATTCGGAGAAATTCTCCCCTCGGACACGATAAATCCCAAATATTTCATCGACTTTGTGGCTATGTGACACTTCTTATTCAGTGCAACTCCGCTGTCCTGGAGGGCACACAGAACATTGCTAAGATGAGTGTAATGATCTTCCAAGTTCTGAGAAAATACAGCCACATCGTCAATAAAAGCTATCGAATAGTGAGAATGCTGTTCCAAGATAGTGTTCATGGCCAATTGAAAAACTGAACTAGCATTGCGGAGTCCCTGAGTCATCCGCAGAGGTTGGTAAACCTGACTGGGAGTGATGAACGACAATACCCTTCGTGTATACAGGTCTGTTATTGGTATACTCCAGAAGCTCTCAGTCAAATCGACCAAAGAAAAATACCTACATCCAGAAAATTTCTGAAAAATAGCCTCAGGGTTCCGCAGTGGAGCATATATTGGCACAGTGACTTTATTGACCTTTTTATAATTGATGGCCAGCCTGTATTCACCTGGGGTCTTCTTGGGCAAAACCAATGCAGGTGATGTGAATTCACTTTGTCCCTTGACAATGAGATCTTGATCTAAAAATTTCTGAAGGAGACCATTTAATGCCAGCTCACGTTCAGGACTAAATTGATACGGAGCAGAACGAATAGGTGTTCTATCCGTCAATTCGATTTTATATTCGAACCCCAGGAGACATCCAACTGTAGGTCTGAACAAATGACCATGTGCCTCCATCAAATCCTGAAAGCAATTTTTCTCCCTCTCTGTCAGTTGATCACCATAAGTGACAGAAATGCAATTTTTACCAGTCTCCGAAGGTTCGGATAGTGACTCATTTAAATAAGTCTCATCAGAATTGACGGTGATGGCATCAACAAGTCTCCGTAATTCCGTCTCATTGTCAAAGGGAACCTGCTGTTCTTTCCACCATCGACTTTGGCCAAACAACAAACTTTTCTTGAAATTTCATCAAGCCTAACCAAATCCGCTTCCACAATGTTCAGACGAAATGGCTCCTTACCACTCAAAGGTTTTGATGAAAGAAATTGATGAATGCATCCGTCCAAAATGTATGAATTATCCTCAAAATTGCATTTCAATCCAAAAGAACGAATGAGATCAAGACCACAAACGAATTCAAATGACAAATTTTTTATCACAAAAATGCAAAACTTTTTCTTTTGACCGTGCAGCATTAAATGTGCAAGAAAATACCCGCTGCAATCACACTGCAGGCTGTTCACACCATAAATGGCAATCTCCATTTTCATCAATCTGTGAAAAATTTTAAACAGCCTGAACACCTCAAAAGACATCAGAGTTATTGGTGAACCAGAATCTAAAATCGCTTTAAAGCACCTTCCACGAAAAACAATGGGCACCAATGCATGTCCCCTGTTCACAGAACAATTATTATTAGCCCCAGCCTCTTCTCCAAAAGATGTTTCACTATTTTCCTCCTGCAATGAATCCTGACCTACTTCAGAGCCAATTTCTGCCTCTGAAACCAACGCAGTATCAGGCTCCACAATCATACTACTTGTCCTAGGCAGAACATCCTCACCTGAAAATGCTGTTCTTCCAAGAAACACATTGATCTCATTGCCATTGTTTGCCCCATTAATCAACAAATTGGACAAGAAATGCTTTTCCCAAAATTGCCTGAAAAACCCCAAATAATCACGTTTTTCCTTTTCTTTATCAATTTGCACCATCCAGGATCTGTTGAGCTTTTTGGGAGCAAAATACCTGGTCTTTTGCACCCTTACTCGTTTCCCAATGCGTGGCCTGACATTGTAGAAGCAGAATTGCCGAACTCGACACAATTGCTGCTAACCTGCCCTGCACCATTCCTTACAACATTGGGTGATGAATTATTTGTTGCTTCATTCCTGAGAGTGCTGATAAATTTGGTGGTGGATTCGAAAAATAAGGCCTACTGTTTTGATATTGACTATGAAACTGGTTTTGGTTACTGAATGAGTTTTGGAAAGAGTTATTCGGATAATAGTAGCGAGGTCCAAAATTGCGAGAAGGTCCTTGATTGTTGTTCATACCACCATTCCAATTGCGAGTCGGCCCACTGTTTGTTCCTGGACCTTGCCCATTCCGCTTTTTCAGAGAAAAACATTCCTGTGCCCCATGACCCTGCTTGAAGCAAAACGCACATGAAATGTCAGTCGGTTTCAATTCTTGCTGGGACTTTGGTGCAAAACCAAATTCATGTTGGCTTTGCTTGGGGATACACTTTTCAACCAAATATGGCTTGTTGAATTCGATGCAAAAGTCCTCCACCCTACTTAGCTCTTCCAACATGTGGGAAAAAGATGTAAAATTTGTCGTTTTCAGATTCAGCCGAATTTTGGGATGACAAGTTTCAACAATGTGTTCAGCCAAATCTTGAAAACACAGTTTGTCAAAGAGGATGTCAGAAATCAAAGCTGATCTCACAACGAAGTCCTTAATGGGCTCTTTTTCCCCTTGAGAAATGTTATGCCACATGTTTTTAAGCTTTCTGTGGTAATCTACAGAAAAGTAGGCTGTTAAGAAAGCATGCTTGAATTCAGAAAACGTTTTGGTATCCTGTTGAATCAGCATGAACCATCCAAAAACCCCCTTTTGCAGAAGCAATGGCAAATTTGTGAGAAATTTCTGTTCCGACCAAGTGTTCTGTTTCAGAAAAGCCTGACATTGTTGGATGAATTTTAGGGGTGACTCATTTGCACCAGCACCAAATGAAGGAAGTTTCACATCAATGCTCTTCACCAGTTGATTATCAATATTCAGATGTAAATTCTGAGCATTGGAGAAAGAAGGTACAACAGTGGTGGATGCCATTGTTGCCTTTGGTGGTGTCACATGAGCTTTTCCAAATTCATCCACAGATGCAGGCCTATCTGCAAAACACCTCGGCCCATTTTCATGTGTATGAGAATTATTGACAACATCGCTATTTGAGGCTGATCGAAAAGGAATGCAGAGAGTATTAAGGATGGATGGCCCCCGCCAATCAGAAGCCAGCATTTAGTCACGTGACTTATGACGTCATCGACTGATGACATCATCGATGAATCACCGATGCGTCAACGATGAGTCACTGCGTGCTGCATATGCTTCAGGGGCAAATGACATCATCTACGTAATCGTGGATGAGTCACTACCTCAACAAGCCATCCTTAATACTCTCTCTCCCTAACCTAACCTAACCTAACCTAACCTATCCTACATAACCACTCCCACCCGTTCCTATGCTCAACTTGCCCACTCTCATTTGACCAGGCCCCTTACCAACCCACTCCAACTCCTCTCGACGGACCAAATCCGACCTCACCTCATCCCATCTAGCCTAACTTCGTATGTCCTAAAAATGTCCAATACCCTGCCCCTCTCCTGCCACCGGAGAAGAGCGGGGTTGTGCAATACTGGCTACGGGTTGCTAGGCCCGCATTCCCCGGCCACCAGGGTAGACTACCTTCCAGCATTCGGAGGTTTCGTCACCGGAGGGTTTTGCACACGGCCGGGTTATTTTATTTTTTTATTTTGTTTTTGCATTTTATTAATTTTTTTTTATTTTTGATTTTTTTTTTAATTTTTATATTTGCTTTTGTTTTTTTTTTTTTTTTTTTTTTATTGTGAAAGGAAAAAAAGAAAATCTGTACACATTTTACCACTCTCCCCGTATCTACAAAGTAAAATGCAATCACAAATAAAAAAACAAAATCTTCAAAAATGGTTGGAACAACGGAATCCTTTTTTCATCAACACTGTATTATCATCATCATCAGCGTATCTCA
>JASGXE010014355.1:0-12163 GCA_030068105.1 Sinentomon sp. SZTP_YWyxl | reverse complement strand
GGGTTATTCGTGTGGGTTTTTTAACGAGTTGTTTGAAACCAAAATCATTTATAACTCCCTCAATACACTTATCGTTAGGGTTTAGGGTTAATATTGTGCCTGGGTTCATTGTGATGAGGGGAGCAAAAAGATTTGGAGAGTTGACGTCTCCACAAATCAGGACATTTTGCCCACTCAGAACGTGTGACCTAACTGAGTCATGCAGTTCAATAAAAACGGGATCGTCGACTGCCAGATTTGGAGGCAAATAAATCGCTGCTAGGAGGACGTCGATATTTTTCTGAATGCGGAATGAACACCATACAATCTCTAGTTTACTTTCATTCGGGACAAATGATTTCACGGGGTGGCAAATGATATTTAATTTAACAATAGGCGGGAGACGTTTTCTGGGCATTAGACGGAATCAAGAGATGGTTGACAGACAACGAACAATAGGCGGGAGACGTTTTCTGGGCATTTGGCGGATATCAAGCAGAAGGTTGACAACGAACAATAGGCGGGCACCAACCAGTAAGTTGACAGCAAGGAATAGACACTGACAGGGGAGGTTAGTTTGGTCAGGTCTGCGGTTGGCTTTTGTAAGAAAAAAGACGAAGCACGAAATTCAAGTTCTGCAAGTTGGTTGTGCGAAAATTTGGGGTAACTAACTTGCAGGAAGTGATTTTCATTTTGCGTCCCATTTTTGTCAATTTAGGGTGACCCAACCTGACCTAACCTTGATTGTTGTCAACCAACTCTTTGGTGTCCTATTGCTGATTATTTGGTCATTACTGCCTAACGGCTCTAAAGTTTTACCAAAATTTTACACAAATCCACATTGTCTCTTCGCCCGTTCGACATCACCAAAGTGCTGAATTTAATGGCACAGTATACAAAGGTACAGGGTGGCCAAAAAAAAAAGGAAAGTGAAATTTCATATTTGCCAGTTGGCCTGTTTTGGAGCTTTTTCTTGGACATTTTTATTTCGGTGGATGTTTGTTGTGTGAGTATGCACGGTCATCCGTCCTCCTGTGGCAGGTTATCCTTTCAAAACCGCAGTGTTTTTGGCATATTTTTGGTGTCCGCCATTAAAATAGCCTGATTTATCTCACGGATGACTTCATGGTTTTAACATGGTCGTCCAGGCTTTAAACGTGCAGCGATGGTCAGAACTTTGTGTCTTTTAATTCTGCAACCCTTCCAGGATGAGGGCAGGAAGGTCGAGTCTGGAGTGTGAGTCTGGTAAGAGGCTTTTGGAATTCAGAGTTGAGCGATTGGAGTCACTCGGGCGGATGCGTTCTAAATCGGCATAATCGCCACCGAATTTAATCAGACACTGCTGCGTCGTGTCTTGGATTTTCAAGGAAATTTCCTGCAAACTGCACACTCCCTGCGACTAAAAAGGTTGCAGAAGATGATGATGGACTGCAGAAGACCTCTTTGAATCCAAAAGCACTTCGCAGGACTAAACCATCCTTGAAAACGCAATTTAACTTTCCTTTCTCTTTAGGGGTCGAGTTTGGGCTGTTTTGTTTGGGGCGTCGAGTTCTCTTTCCTAAACAGCATTGAAACACCATATGCATTTGATGTGAGGATGAAGAAAATGATATTTTTGCCCATTTCAGTCACCTTTGAAGCCAAAACACAAAGCAGAACAAAAACAGCAACGGAAAGGGTTCAGTCACTGTTTATGTTGAGCTAGTTAACTGGGGTTCAGTTGAGGTTGATAATTGAGCGTTTTGAGTCTTTTTCTGAAATATGCCATAAATTTGCAACTAAAAATGATGAAGGAGATGGTCCTGGACCACGACAATCTGTATTTTTCCAAAATGCACCTCCAGGGGCCGAAACGGAGTCAGAAAATTTCACTTTCCTTTTTTTTTGGGCCACCCTGTATCTAGTTCCGGGGTCGGAAGTGTCGGTACTGTGGTACTGGTACTGTGGCACTGTACTGTTGTCCTGTGGAACAAAGTACTGAACAACATAGTACTGAAGTAAATCGACCATTCTATGTCACGGTCCAATAAAAATCTTCGAAAGTGGGAAAGATGCCAAAGATCGGACGAAAATTTCCCATGGAGTTTCGTCGGGGATTGATAAATTATCACGCATTGCATGCATGCCGATGACGTTTAAAACGGTAATTTCTAAACAGTTCTTGCGATAGAATCATGAACTCCTATGTTCAAAGAGTTTTGGTGAGGAGTGTTCCTTAATGATATTCTTCGCTAAAATTCCTCTCAAAATGTGTTATCAATTTTCTTTCGGGTGTCAGAACCCATCGTTGAAGCTTTGAGGGATGCCTCATCAGTCTTTTTGAATGTCAGGAAAAGTACCAAGTTTCCTGTCTGACTAGTGCTTGAGGGGAATTTCTGACTGGGATTAAGATTTAAGACAGGCCAACCAAGACATGAATTTTGAATACCTTCGCCACCATTCTGACAGGGAATTTAGAAGGCAATGCTTCAACAACTATAAGGAAGATGTGGCAATTCTGTTGTCTGCTGCTCAGCCAACAGTACTCAGCACTTGGCAAAGGAGGAGTGCCGAGTGATTCCTGTGAAATGCACTCAATTCAGGGATTGGTCGTCAGTTTTTTCATGACACTCTCACCATGGGGACATCAACTCCGGATTGCGTATTTGATTAATCTATACGAATCCGGCAATGGGCGAACTCTGCGCAATCTAATTGGCTGCCGCAGCCTCGATTTGGAGAATGAACGCCGCCCACGCTTCTGGATTCGCTGCCGAAGTTGAGGACTAAATTTTTTCCATTGAAATAAATGGCAAAAAATTAGTCCACAACCTCGGATTTGCGTTAATCCGGAGTTGATGTCCCCACCATCAAAGTCATTTTGTTTTGTAGTTTGTTATTCTCTAGCCTATGTTTCAATTGAGGTATAGGTGAATATTGCGATGTTATCATTCTTATTAACAAGATTCACAAAACTCCAGCGTTGGACACATGCTGGCAATCATGACAATTCCCAACTGCATTGCAGTTTCGGCACAAATGACAGACTGTGTTTCCGAAATGTTCGCAAAGGCAGGAGTCATAATTACAACACTTCTCAGCCTTCGTACGAAAAAGCTGCCGCGAATGGGCCACAGTATTCTCGTGATCATAAGCACCCCATCTATCATCAAAATGACAATTTTCAAACGAAGAAAAAGCATGCTATCCACCGAAAGGTTTCATTCGAAGAATTTGATCAATGGATTAACAACATGACAGATTCCTACAGTCGCTCCAGGAAACCAGGGAAGAAACGTTATCATGTGGCGGATTCAAACCCTCATTCTGGCGTACCACGGAAGACAGGTCCAATGCATGATCAGCGGTTTCACCGGCCAGGTGTTGACCATCGATCACCAATGGCCCATAATCATCGGTTTTACGATACATCATCGGCGAATGCCTTGCAGACTTCTACGCATACGACAGCACCACAGGGCTATCTAGACTCAGTGATATGCAGGATGGGCAGGGAAGGCATAATCATGACATTCTACGATCATGACAGACTCATGAAGATCATGAACAAGAGTCTGAGAAAACTGGGTTACAATTGGATCGACTGTGATACTCTTGGCGACATGGACTTCGTGTTTGGGGACACATCACCAGACAAGCAGAAGAAATTGATCAGGAGAGCAATTGATGAGATCCTGAAAGACAAGAAAAGGTTTGGCATCGTCATAGGGGGTCGCGAAGCTTGGAAGACAATGTGTCGATTCAAGCAGAAGCCACGATATTTAACGGGGAACTTCATCAGGGACGTGTTGGAGAAATACGGCGGTGGTTCTCCACAGCCAGATGATTTCAAAGGGTATTATTTGTCAAGGCATCCAACCCGTGAAATGGAGCAGCTGGCTGAGGGCCATTACAATACCGTGTTTGGAATGAAGTACGGAGGAGCAGGTCGAAAGAGATATGTGTTTAACCAGATTGAGAATGAGTACCGTGCTTTCCTTGACTGGGAATATGCCAACTACAAAAAGGTGGTGGATAAAATGCGTGCGTCTTTGCTCAAAAAAGGATACATCCGTGAAATTAAGGAATATTTTAATGCAAGTAGAAATGTTCGTTTTCTATTTTGGTGCAGGCGACTTTTTTGCCCATTTTTTGTGCAAAAATCATCAGGCAGGCTGGCGTGATGCATGATTTTTCCATTTAACTGTTGCTTCCGTTGTCCAAGTGGAAACAAAAGTGCCACATGAAAACAAAGGTCAAACGTGAGAAACTTTTATTTCTGATGTAAAGTTGAATTTCCAGAAAGTTGCTTGTCTCGCCATTTGAATGCATTTACGGCTGCCCATTTACTTTCTTAGCACATTTACATTTCTCTGCCTGAATAATGGCGGTGGAATTAATGTACAGTGGTGGCGAAATAAATGTACCCATGTGTTTTCGCATTTAACTGTTGGCTCCTAAGCGTTTTTCCTTTCTCTTAATAATTGTTCTTATGAGCGTCAGATTTCAACAAAGCGTTCCAGAGGTGTCGGATTTTGATCTCGGTCAAAAAGAGGATTTTCAGTTTCTGTAGCATGGAGTTTTTTTGCCAAAGTCCCAACGATCGCAATTTTTACATGTATGAGTACAGGACGTTGCAAAAAACCTGTTCATATACAGGGGAATGGGAGATGATGATTTCCATTTGCAAAATACTTGTTACTGCACACATGCACTCTAAACACGAAGTTCAGTTTGGAACACTATATTTTAACATGATGGGATTAGATAGGAAGTGTTTTTTTAAGAACATTTATGGAACACTTGGTCTGTTATTGGAACACACGCTATGAGCTTTCCAGTTCCAGCGATTTGGAACACTTAAGGCGTTCCAATGGAACACATAAGGCATTCCAAATCGCTCATATGATCCAAATCTGTGACATGAATGTCACAGATTTGGAACACTCAGTGTGTTCCAAGAACACACCAAGTGTTCCATAGATGTTCTTAAAAGAACACTTCCTAGCCCATGTTAAAATATAGTGTTCCAAACTGAACTTCGTGTTTGGAGTGTGGAGACGTAATGGGAGAAGGTGATTTCCTTTTGCAAAATACTTGTAACACATATTTGCTTAGATGGGATAACCAGCGAACAAGAATTACTATCTAAGCCAACATGTGTTACAAGTACTTATTTTGCAAAAGGAAATCACCTTCTTCCATTACGTCTCCATATGTGTAACAAGTATTTTGCAAATGGAAATCATCATCTCCCATTCCCCCTGCAGATAATGCAGCAGGTTTTTTGCAATGACCTGTCCTTTATTCCGCTGGTGCTCTTCCTGCCAGCATGTGTTCCAACAACATGATTGTTATACACTCCTCATCAAAAGTCTTCGAACATAGGAGTTCATTAGTTTGATAAGCTCCGTATGCCAATACTCTTTGGCAGTATTTCCCAGCTATCAGTCACACTCAGCTTCACAATTCAACAGCCAATTCAGTGGATGGATTTGTGCTGTGAAAATTTCATTTCTATGCACAACGCTTATTCCTTTTCCATTGTTGCATTGAAAGATGCATCCGTCTGTTGAATTAGCTCTATTGAGTTGAACCTGAGGTTGAGTTGCATGCAATGGGGAATCCGGCCGCCATTGCGGACAGAACAGAGGAAAATACACTGTTTTTTGTTATTTTGTTTTTTACTCACAGGAACAGCAGGCACGCGAGACAATCCATCATTGTGGCACCAACGGCAACGTTTACTCGTGCAATAAGGAGAAGACCAATGGTGCTGACTGGCAGAACAAGCACATCTACGCAGCACCTTTGATGCCAAAATTTTGATTTTCGAGTAAAATGATATTTCTGTTGATGATATTTCTGCCGTCCAGTCATTATCAGCATCTCCTGTTCCATTTCAATATGCAGATTGCGGCATACTCCATTCAAATATTTGCGAAACTTTCCTTTCTATGCAGACACCACTTTTCTGTCTGCGTTTCATTGTCTCTTTCCCTCCGAGATTGCTTGAAAAGCATTCCTCACCTTTGTCATCAAGTGGAATGAACTGTACCTGCAGGGTCTTGCAAAACAAGGCTTCACCGAAGCAGCAGTCCTTGGAACTGCCGACCTTCTACTCTCATAGAGACCACGACGAAAGGGTTCGATCTGACTTTTAAAAGTGACGTATTAGGAAAGTACCTCCTCATTCTTGGGCAGAACCATCCCGGAGTGGAACTCCCTCCCAGGGTGAGTTTTTTGAACAACCACCGAGTGTCCCTCTCTTGCAAGGTAGGCTCCGTGCCACTTGAAGGTATCATCCCTATGGGGAATTGTTGCTACAACACTTGGGCATTCATCCTCCTCACAGGATTGGTGTTGATATTCTTGTAAACATTTCTTGTTCTTGCAGACATGTCCTTGTCAACATGAACACGAACTTGAAACTTGAACACGTTCTTGAAAATGCAGCTCTCCGTTTCCATTCATCTGACACCTTTTTGTGCAAACAAAAACCACATTGCCATGACCTTTGTACAGTCACATGAACAATAATGACTCCCTAACAGAATCAAATGGGCGCATACATCTGCAAAACTCGTTTGCTTTCATGCTATACGGGTTGCGTTCTTTTAGAAGAATGCCGTTGTTTTGTCTTGATGTCAGCTGGATGGAATTCTGATGGAAATTGTTGAAGCTTGCGCCTCCCGGGAGTATCTTTTCTCCTGGAGAATAGTGTGGCGAATACCCGAAGATAGACCCAGCAATTTTCCGAAGTCCGACGCAGTTGCCGTTCGTGAAGGCATAATTCGGCGTCGTTCAGAACGGATTAACGTGGTCTCAAACGATGTGGCTTGATGATCTGTATGGAAAATGTCAATCATTGCATTTGTTAATTTTTCCAAAGAATAGATATACCTGCAAAAAATCTGACAACCCATTTAACTCTGTTTTGGGAGAGTTTGTCGTGTTTGTGTTTCATTAGTTGGTTGGAAATTTGCAAGAAACAATAAAGTGCTAATATGAATGGTACGAATGTTGTTTTGTTGCTTTTTTGTTCAATTTTCAATTTTTTTTTGAAATTAAAAATTTTTCAATTTCAATTTTTGTCAATTTTGTGTTGTTCACGACTTCGCGACCAAGGCGGGGGAGTCAAATTTTTCGTGGAGGTGAAATTCAAATTTTTTGGCCGGACGGCTTTGTTCTGGGGCGAAATCACCCCCATGGCTCCTCGACAGTTTCAGCACTGGCCATTTTTTCGCATTGTTTTACAGTGCTTGGTTTTTGCAAGAGTTCCCTTCTCGCGGACCCGGGCAGGGAAAACAATGTGGCAATTTCTGGGGTGCTATTCTTGTAATTCCGATGAGGTCTGTTCCATACCCCATCCGCTCATGGGAATTTTATCCTCAAAAACTGGCAGGCATAGGGCCATCAAATTTCAACAGGGATTGATGCAGTTTCACGCCGTTCACAAATGCAGAATGTCTGTATATGTTGTCATTGACATAAATGGCGCCTATGAGTTAGCAACGAATCCATGCTGTGAATAACCACACTCTATTGTAAAAGTCTTCGAACATTATCCACATTTTTGCAAATCATTAATTTTTTCGAAAACATGAAAACAGTAACGCGAGCTTCACGCGGGTCGATGATGCCAAGACGAGCAGGAGGAGTTGCAGGAATAACTTCTAATTTTCGGCAGACCTAACCCTAACGTAACCCCAAACCCTTACCACAACGTAACCCCTAACCTTAACGTAACCCAAACGTAACCCAAACGTAACCCAACCCCTAACCAAGGTGCGTAAATGAACAAGTGAACGAACTCCGGGATTTTCGTGGCACAAAAAGTGTATTGCGGTGTTGCGGCGTATCAAGGCGGAGTGCGCAACGAAAGACAAGCGAGTGAATGGCGGACCGCGGTGCGATACCCACAGAAAGTTAAATTTCTCCTGAACAAAGCGGCGGTTTTTGATGCGGCTTGCTGTGATGCAAAGCTGAAAAATGAGCGCTTCCACACATGCATAATTATCTCAACCTTTCGTCGGGTAAAACTCTTAAACTGTTCGAGTAACAAAAGTGCTCAAATTTCGGTGTTGTAAAATTCCGGGTTCCTGCCAGGTATTTTCAAAGATTGCGCAATTTATTCCGTTACAACATGGTTTCGACCTGCAGATGAGTTGTAGAGGAAGCCTTCTGGTTTCCAAAAATACCAAAATCGTTGAATTTGAACACCATTTGGCAATTTTATGAACAGAGACAACGCGACATAGCAGCATCGTTTCGTTTTTGAGCGGGGAAGATGGCGCGACTCCCAGATATTTTAAGGGGGTCGCGGCCACTTCCCCGCTCAAAAACTAAACGATGCTGCCATGTCGCGTTGTCTCTGTTCATAAGATTGCCAAATGGTGTAAATTCAACGATTTTGGTATTTTTGGAAACTAGAAGGCTTCCTCTACAACTCTTCCGCGATCGTAACCATGTTGTAACGGAAAAAAATGCACAATCTTTAAAAATACCTGGCAGGAACCAGGAATTTTATAACATCGAGACTTCAGAACTTTTGTTTCTCAAATGATAGGTGAGTTTTACCCCACGAAAGTTTGGGATCATTATACATGTGTGGAAGCGCTCATTTTCAGCTTTGCATAGCAAGCCCCATCAAAAACCGTCGCTTTGTTCAGGAGAAATTTTACTTTCTGTGGGCATTGCACGGCGGTCCGTCATCCACTCGCATATCTTTCGCAGCGCACTCCGCCTTGATACGCCACAATCCAGCAGCACATTTTGGTCGCATTTCTGCTCCCATTTGACTCCATGTTAAATGGAGCGCAGTTCTTTCACTTCTTATTCTACACACCATGCACTTACCCTAGCGTCACCCTAACGTAACCCCTTCCCCTTACGTAACCCCTGACCCTAACGTAACCCCAAACGTAACCCCTAACCCTAACGTAACCCCTAACCTTAACGCAACCCTAACGTAACCCTAACCCCAACGTAACCCGGACGTAACCCCCAACCCTAGCGTAACCCCGAACCCTTCCCATAACGTAACCCCTGACCCTAACGTAACCCCTATTTTCACTTTAGAGTTGAATTGGATCTGCGGTACCTGCACATTCCGCGGAATTTTTATACCTTCAGAAAATTTGACGTTATTCCGCGCAGCCGAGCAGAAGTTGCAAATGCGTCCGGCGTATTTAAGAATTGCCTACTGATTTGGGCATATCCCGATTTTGCGCGTGACGAAAAAGTGAAAAATAAAGCTAATCTAACCAAACCTAACCTATCTAGCCTACCTAACCTGCCCTAACCTGACCTAACCTAACCTAACCTGACCTTTTTTCCTTGTTTCAAACGTTTTTCCCGTTTTTGGGGGGTCAGAACTTTTACACGTGGTTAGATGGGAAAGTGCCCAAAATGATAGGCATATTTCTTAAATAGGCGTCCGGTATTCAAAGGGCATGGTGGATCGGGAGGTTTGTTGCTGCCGTGCCGGTCAGCTGATTTGCAGCCACGAGCCGCCAAATTGCAATGGAAACTCAACTGAATCAATAAGCACTCATCTGATCAATGGACAAAATATTACCAGATATTCATGGACGAGATCGATGAAAGAGACAGATGGGCGGCTGAGCGAAATGCAATCCATGAATCCGTGCTTAAAGCAAGGTTACACTCCTCTCTTGAATTTGAGTGTTTCAACTTCTAGCCAGACTATGAGAATTTCACGGCCACCCGGGCCTGCACCGGCATTTCATACATTTTCTGCATCTCCAGAGCAATTTCCTTCCTCGTCGCCGATTCGCCGAATGGCCAAATTTTAACGTTCTTCAGTCAAACAATCATGCATGGCTTGGATTTGCAAAATTTCTTCAGCTTTTCCGGGGACTCTCCAAGGGCGACGGAGAATCCCGCAGAAGCTGAAGAAGTTTTGAAATTCGGGTGCCACAGACCCCCTGCCGAGGCTCGGCCCTTGGAACCTGAATGGAGCTCTGACTCAGACCCCGTAAAAACGTTGTGGTAACCCTGCGTGTGTACTTGCAGTCACAGAAACACAAAAACTCCCTAACAGAGTTAAATGAGCTGCCAGATTTTTTGCAGATCTTGCAAAAGTTGGCAAACACAATGATTGACATTTACATAGATCATAAAGCAACACATCTGAGGCCACGTAAATCCGTTCTGAACGACGCCGAATTATGCCTTCACGAACGGCTATACCGGCATCAGGTTTGGAAAATTAGGTCTATCTTCGGGTATTCGCCACACTATTCTCCAGGAGAAAAGATACACCGGGGAGCGCAAGTCACAACCTTTTTGAATTCCAGCTGACATCGAGACAAAAACATTGGCAGAGAACGCAATACGCATAGCAAGAAAGTAAATGATTTTGCATATAGATCTAGGGGCCTATTAAACTCTCTCAGGGAGTCATCATTGTTTCAGGTACAACCTATCTGCGCGCAGTATCCTTTCGTGGTTCATGGCATCATTTTCGCAGTCTTTGTACTTTTGGCAGAGCGTCAAAGCTTTTTGCGCACTTCAGTGGACAGAAACGATGGAATAACCTTTTTTTCCACATTGGACAGGACGGACATTTTGTCCACCACTGTTTTGACCTCTGTTAGCTCTGTTTTGGCAAACAATCATGTATCCGATTTGAACTATGGTCGGAATCAAAAGGTCAGTCGTCAGGGACGTCATTTAGGGAGGGCAGGGGGGGGCTACGGCCCCCCTGATTGGAAATGCCCTACCCAGCAGATCGCTTGCCGCACCCTGGCATATGTCTTTCGCTCGCCCTGATGGGTAATTCAGCCTCAATTTCACGAATATTGCATCCAAAATGAACTCCAAATTTCAAATTTTCTCAAGCTTCTGGGGAGCTTCGCCTCCCAGAATCTTCAGAAGTGCAGTCAAACCTTTGTTGAAGTTCAGCTGGTTTAGAAACAAAAGCGGAAATCGAAGAATGCGGTCGCTGCGAAGGGACAAATGGACCGATAGGAAATTGCATCTTAGCTGACCATTGTCTGCATGCATTATGTGATCTAAAACGCCTCAAATGCTGAAAATATACCCTCAAGAACACCAATTTTGCACCCAAAATGAACCCAAAATTTCAAAATTTCTCCAGCTTCTGAGGGGCTCCGCCTCCAGACCCCCCTGGGTCGCTGCCAAATTCTTTCCGTGTGATGCCCCCCCCTGCGAGAACCTGAAATGACGGCCCTGTCAGTCGTCCGTATTTTAGCGGTTGAGAGTTGGGCAATCAATCGTCGCGGAGCACAAGGGACGTCATGTAAGGTGATCGCATTCTCATCGTGGTGGTTTCCCAGGAAAATATCCGGGTTAAGTCATTTATACGGGGGAGACACAATTGCACGGCAACAGGGAACAGTTTTTAAGAAAACAGCAGTACCCTTTGCCGTGCAATAGTGTCCCCCCTTTGGCACCAGCATACGGCACAGGGTGTGCCTTATTTCTCTGGAGGGTGGGTCGTCGGTTGAGATAGGTTAATTAGGCGCTTTGGATAGGTTAAGTTTCTTCGGTTTGGTTGGGTTTGGGTCGTTAGGTTAGGTTAGGTTAGAGTAGGTTAGGTTAGGTTAGGTTTGGTGCGGTTAGGTCAGGTTAGGTTAGATTGGATTAGATTGGGGAGGTTGTTTTTCGGAGGTTCATTTGGTTTTGGTAAAGGTACACTGAAGAGAACCCTAACCTAACCTAACCCAACCTAACCTAACCTAACCTAACCTACTCTAACCTAACCTAACCTAACGACCCCACCGAACCTACCGAAGTTAACTTAACCTATCCAAAGCGCCTAATTAACCTATCTCAACCGACTACCCACCCTCCAGAGAAATAAGGCACACCCTGTGCCGTATGCTGGTGCCAAAGGGGGGACACTATTGCACGGCTAAGGGTACTGTTGTTTCCTTAAAAACTGTTCCCTGTTGCCGTGCAATTGTGTCCCCCCCGTATAAATGACTTAACCCAAATATCCTGACACAGATCAAGGTCTGGAAGGCGGAGGCCCCATGAGGGAAAACAGGGGCGCAAAAAATCGCTGTTTTCTGCCCCCTGTGGAAATCAAAGGCTGCATTTTGCGTGAGCAATCGTGACATGTGCATGCTCACTAAATTTCACAGGCGCAAAACATTCGCCATTTTCAACTCTAGGTGGAACCAAAAGCTGCATAGCAGATTAAAGGACTCATGAT
>JASGXE010014353.1:0-11469 GCA_030068105.1 Sinentomon sp. SZTP_YWyxl | reverse complement strand
AATTGTGGTGCAAAAAGAGAGGCGATGGGTGCGGTGCCTGCAGACAATGGATGGAGTTCTCAGTTGAATAAGGATACAGGAGACAGAGCCGGCGGGTGATGAGACAGAAATTGACAAAAATTCAGACATACAAAATGGCAGGATAAAAACATCGAAACAATATCGAAGACGGAGCATAGGTGAGAAACAAGAAAAACAAAGCAAGTGAAAAGCCACTTAGAAAACGGAAGACACAAGTGCATCTCACGCAGAGCCGCTTCCGGTTTGAATTGAGGCTGATGCCACAGCTGCCGACTAAGTGTAGGCATCTGACCGGCCGTGGTTTCAGTACGCTTCGCAATGCTCCAGTAGTCAAGGGCGATTCCGAAGCGCTCCAGGCTGACCCAGTAGCGTTGACCCCCCCAAATGAATACATAAACAGCAAATACATTAACAAGGAATTCAGGGGAGTAGAGGGTCTGCGGTACTGTCCCGGCGAGCCACTGGAACTTGGAGGATGGCCATGGCCCCTCAGCCCCTTGCCCTTGGAAGGAAGTCTTCTGGGAGAACCTTTTACCACATTCTCTCATCTGGCTTCTGCTACAAGCCAGCGGCACTGCCAGTGCCGTGTGTTTTTGAAGAATTGTTTGCATGTTTTTGATTTTTCATGCAGTAAATTCTGATAATATCCCGTGTGTTCCAAAAATAGTTTGCCTGTTCCAAAAATAGTTTGCCAAATTCAAAGGACATTTCCTTTTGTCCATGAGAATCTAAATTGGGTGGTGACCCCCCATTTCAGAGATATGGGCCTTCAAAATTGACGTTTTGATTGCCTGTGGGGATTGATTTGCGAGAAAGATATATGTTGGAAAATTACTCGATGCCTACACCAGTGGTGAATTCTGTCCTGTCTGTTGTCAACGAAGTCTCTAGTCTTTTTTTTCAGGGCACATCAGTACCACCGATTCACCGAGCTCTGATGAAGAAAGAAAGGCATCATCATGGACGATATGGAGCCACTGGAAAATTGCACTGCCAATAATTGCAAATAGGCTGCGACCGCTAGTTTAGTCTCCCTGATGTAACTTTTTCATGGTCGGGAATGGCCAGGAATAACTTGGGGCTTGATCAGGGGAACAAGACAGGTGAGGCAAACTTTTAATCCTCCAGAAAAGTGGTCACAAATCCGGCCACGCTGGGTGGGGCGTTGTCAGAATGATGGCTCGCCGCAGTCCGCCACATTGAAAAATGATTTGCCAGGATACAACAGACCAGCACGAATTTTCAAACCAACTACAAAATTGGGCTTGACAGCCATGTCATGCAAATGAACAAAAAATGCAAAAATGTCGGCACTTATGTTGTTTAAAGACACCATAAAGTTACCTGGTGGACCATACAGAATTTTCCTTCTAAAAGTGTTTGAACAGTCATTCCATTTCCAACAGTTTTTGCATCCAGGGTGTTCCACTCTCGCACTGTTCTCACAACAAAAGAAAACTTTCCAACATCCTTGCAGACAAGTTCAAATCACAATTTGAATGCATGAACTTGTCTAGCTAAGTAACCAGATGGTAAGCAAGCTTTTCTGAATACTTGACCAACCATCGATGTTGTCTAGCCTTTAGAAAGAGCCACTATCTGGGATAACTTCCCATGCTTGGCCAAGGAGAACCAACCCAATTAGAACAGACAGACTTAACTTAAAACAGACTGGAAACCAGTCACAAAACGTGCAGCTCGTCTTTGTACCCTCTCAACCTCAGGCAATCTTTAGACATTTGTGACGAACCACAAAGGGTTGGCTGCTTTACCTGAAGCCGAAAAGCAGTTAAAGACAGTGATGGCACTCCGACAACTGCCAAAAAGTCTTCACAGCCCCACCAATTTCATATGGTAACGAGATGCAATCGGAAGCAGAAGCATATTATTATTCTGCCAGAGAGTGAACCAGAACAAAATATAGGAGCCTTTCTTTCAACAATTTGCTAACCTTAAAACATGCACTCCAGACAAAAAACAGCGGTGAGTTTGTTCTATCAATACCATTTTCAACAAATGATCACTCCAACTCCAAGTTTTTGTCAAAGTAGTCACATTGTTACTGATGATAAGTCACAATTTGAGATGCCACATTCACCAATGAGTTTTCGGTTTCTTACCCACCAAATCCTGCAATTAGCCCTCGATACATGCCTGCTGGTGATGGCAGTGACCTTCAATCCAATGCTGAATACTGAATTCATGTCGGTTTTTATGGTACACATCTGCAGAATCTTCTGTGTTTTGTTGAAATCCCTGGTGCCCACTGGGAGAAAATGGCCTGCTCGCGAGTTGCAAGAGGGAATTAACCCAAAAATTATATGTATGATGCCTGCAGAAGGTCAAAATATGATGCCAAGAAAGCAAAACCTCAGGTTAAAGACTTAACAGATCGATAAGATAACAATGAGTAAACAGAAGAAGCACCTGGGAAGCAAATTGCACAAAATCTTTGCTATTTTCACATTCTGTCTTACCAATCCTGACAGTCCAGGTGGAATATCTGCAGCGCAAGCAAGGCCCTCGCCTCCACCCTGTGACATTCCCATCCCATCTTCAGTCAGACTCTGCGGCGAATCCAAGTCGTTGCTCGTTGCAATTGCATCCTGACTAGAAGTTGAGCCACAAGATGGGCCAGCACTCGCATTTGATATGTGAGAGATGGACCCCACTAGACAAAAAATAAAGCATTTTAACAGGCGATCAGAAAATCCTGTGCCCACTGTTCCTCCAAAGCAAACCTTTTAATCGAAACAAAAGCATTTCAAAAGATTTTGTTGCCAAATAATCCCAATGTAACTGGTTACATGTGCACACTCCAGTCAAGCTACAGGTGGAATAGCCAAAACATGTGACTCTCTAACCTGATAAGTGAAAAGAATTGGAAACCCTGCATAACTAAACACTCATGTGATGGTCACTGTGCAAAATCAACCGCTGGAGATGTTCACTGGAGGTAAAAATTTGGCACAAATATTGATAATACGTTTTTACAGATAACACCAAAGTAATAAAAGTCTTCAATCCATGGATGCCAAAAAATCAAATATGTACCAACTGAAATGCAGACAAAATATCGACGAATAAGGCCCTCTCAAAAGAGCACTGGGCAATTTTCCCAATCACTCAAAATGGTTGAGGGAGTTGAGAACACTCACATCAGGAAAGTTGGATGGTTTTGCTCTCCACAGCAGTTATTCATTTCCAACATTGCAAGATCATTGCATTCCATCGTGAAAACAGTTTTCTGAGAAAGATGGGACCACGACAAACAAGTTTCAGCTGTTGTGAGCAGTAAAACGTTTTACGTGCCCAGTAAGGGCGATCTAACTCAAGTTTAACGACCCTTCACGTTTCTTCCCATCCTCCTACAATGGTCGTGGGAGATTGCAGCCTCAATACAAGAAAGATTATGATTCATCAATGACTGTTGACGCTTGTCTAAACTATTTGAACAGAATAAAATCAGAAGATCATGAAAACCAGATTACGAAAATCAGATCATGAAAATAAAAAAAATGTGAGCAAACCATCTGAAAATTCATTGTCGACCAGATCCGAGTGGGGGGCAAGTGACGAACAAATCGCACTTCTGGCAAAAGATATCTGGAGTGATTTCATGACATAGTAGAGAGCGTGAGGACGTGCGTGAGGTGGGTCAAGCGACAGCAATATCTTCGACAATGACGGCGCAGGGCTATCGTTGTTGATATTCGCGTCAGCACTCGTTGAAGCAGTCGTATCATTGCCTTGGTATTCAACTATGCCTGTCAAGGAGCAAGCAAGACAAAAGACAAAACTGGGTAAAAATACTTTTGTGTTAGGATCGAAGGCCTTTCTTGGATTTGGCGCTCAGCTTGCAAATAATGAGCCATCCCCGCCGTGACTTCATAGAGAGGGTGAACCAAAAAAGGTGAAAATGCCAGGGATTTCTGGAAAAAACATATCCCAATATCCCATTAGCGTTCAGCTTCGAAGTCTTCAAACAAATGGACCCTGCGTGTCGCTTCTTATGCCAATAAAATTTCTGTTAGCAATGGCTGGCGGAAGGGAGCTCCAGTCAAAACGGCAAACTATGCGCATCCATCAAACAAAAAGAAGGGCCCAATCGTTCAGTTCACACGAGGCCATTAGAAAGAAAGTGGGGATAATAAAGATGAACATGTCCTTCTGCACTTGTTATGTCTCCATGCAGTTTGGCCTGCATTGGGACTAGCAAACCTGTCTTGGAGCACATTCAAACAATGGTGTTCAAAAATCATACAATCGAATTCCTTCTGGAGTCATCTTGCAGCTTGAGGGTGATAAAAATGTGATTTTCTCTTTCACATGATTTCCATTGAAAAGCACTGTGACAATTCAAACCGCGAGGAAAAAAAATGCATTCTTGCACAAATTGAAATACCTCCTAGAATGACCATGATTCTCTCTGAGTGTGCCTTTTTTCCTGGAGAGATGATTATTGAATAGCCTTTCTCTTTCTTGGTGGACATATTTCCAGATGTTTTTCATCTGGAATTCCTAACCACCGATCACATGCATGCATGCACGCACAATGTGACAGAAGAACTGGCAGTTTGCAAGCACATTAGATGGTTCTGGTGCTGAAATAAGTGTCACAAGATCAACCCGTTTCCAGATGATAACTTTTGTTTATATTCCCTCCCCCAAATAAGACACAAAAAGTTTGCAAAAATTAAGAAAACAATTGTGCAACAAGATGTGCATATCGAAGATATCCATGTGCAATTCTGACTTCACCACAGTCATCTGAATTGCAATGTCTGTATCTGAATTGCAATGAATCTGAATAATTGCAATGTCTGAATCTGAACTGCAACGCAAAAAGAAAACTAACTCAATGCTGCTTCAGGTTTCGTCAACTATGGATTTGTTATAAAAAACAGTGAGTCCTGATAAAATTATCATTCTCGACTAACTCAATTCGGATGCACCAAGTGGGTCTTCCAGAGTTTCAAAAAGGATCGCCTCGTGCTGATTGTCAGGAATGAAAAGATCAGATGTCCAGCCAACGCTGTGCGATGAGCCACAGGAGACGTGGGCAATCTTAACACCAGCTAGTCCTTGCACAAGAGTTGGTTTTCTGTTCACATCAGTTGAACCATCACCCTGTTGACCGTGGTCATTGTCACCCCAAGCGTAGACCTTTAGTTATTATGTGGTAAAAATCAGTGCGATCAGGGAAATGTGAGGAAAAAAAACTGAAAACATTTCAAGCATTTCGACGTGTTTTCTTCACCACAGCATTTGGATTATTTTGTTCGACATTGTGGTGGGTCCCGTCTTCAGATTGGATTGATCGGAAGTAGAGTAGCTGCAATAGCCACCAGTCGCCATTCTTATCCTGTAGCACTCTGAACCATTACGGTTAAACAAGGCGAACAAGATTCAAGTGTGCTTGCTTGCTTGCTGTGGAAAGGAAAAGGTGGAACTAGTCTGGCAAGAAAAAATGGCCACTTGTCCCCATTCCAATCAAGTAGCACTCTGAAACATGATTATCCTGCAACATGAACAAAGTTCAAGTGCGCTTGCTGTGGAGAGGAAAGCGTGGAATTAGTTTGGCAAGTGATACCTATCAAGGAAAAAAATAGGCAAGTTCAAGTCCATGCAATTTCACAACGAGTAAACATTCGCAAGTTTACTCTAATGCGTAAAGAAGGAGAAAGTTGTGAAACCACACCAGAACAAACACCATTATTTCTTTTCAAACACTGGCTGCACCCAAACAAATAATATTATGTCTCGCTCGATGCTTCCTGCAGTAGAAATTTCGATTACTCTACTTGAGCAATGGTGGCATAAGTTTAACAAGGATAGCAGAAACTGTAATCCTGCCCCTTCGAATCAACTCTATTTGAAAACCCTGTTTTCTAGAACAAACATGAAGAAGATGGGCATGCTCATGGAGCCTTGAAAATCCCATGGTTCAGCGCATCTAGGTAGACGCGCTGGGTTTTGTAAAAATGCCTAAAAGAAAACTATTAATGAATGATGCACAAATGAAACAAGCACCATAAAAAAAACCCTTACAGATGACGAGTCACACAACAAACCTGTCCAGTGTCGGTGACAGCCAAGCAGTGCAGAGCACCGACGGCAACTTCAACGATTCTCTTCCCACGTAACGCTTCCACAACAGATGGTTTACGCATGTGCTGGTCTGTTCCATGGCCCAATCTAAAGTAGTTTCCTTTTCCCCAGGTCAAGACCTGAAAATCGAATTTTATTTGCTGCACAATAACATCACAAAAAGTACACACAGATAAATGTGCAAGCATACAGGACATTCAAATTACATTAGGACAAATAGGAAGACGGAACTGTTTTGGGAACAAAAGCCGTAACAGCCAACACCATCAGAGGCAGAGAAGCCCAAGCCCTAAAGTTTTCAAGTTATGTATCTCTCTTGTCCATTTCTTCTGGTTACGTTCACTAATGATAGCATGCTCGATTGGTTTATTGCCGTTCATGAAGCATCTTTTGTTTCTACGAAGGTGGTTCAAAAAGGTCAGAACTTTTCCTTTTCGTGGCTCCGTTGCTGTTCGCATCGATCAAGTAATCCTCCTGCTGATAGACGGTTAAATTGGGACATAAAAAGACCTGAATAAGCACTCCCCAGCAGGAAGCATCCGATTGTGGTGCAAGTGTCGAAACCAGTGGTTCTGGTTCCATTACCGCAAAAGATGGAACTGGCTTCAGTAAAAACCGGATAAAAGTCAGAACCACATCATGCACTCCTCAGAAAATGTCTGTTCTTAAAAGCCAGAAAGGCTCTGTAGAGTAAATGCAGTATGCTGCGATCATTATTCAAATTCTTTCGTCAACGAAGAAAGAATGTCATACAACCAACGTCATTTTATAACACGCGTCAACAGCATAACACACGTCACAATTGCATTAATTGGGTAGCTGCCCCATGCAAAATGGGAATCGGTAAAAATATTGATGTGCAATTAAAAATCGATAAGACACTCTACTTCTAATCGTTCATAGTAAAACTGTGATAAAAAGCCTCTGAATTTAAGCTACGGCATGATAAGTAATTCAAGCACTCACTTGTCCAGATTTAGTCAAAGCCAGTGAGAACTGTGCTCCACAAGCAATCTGAACAACTCCGTTGAGTTTATCAAGCTTGTAAGGCAGATTGCAGCCTTCACTGCCCCCACGACCGAGTTTACCGAAATCACCATCACCCCACGAGAACACTTGACCATCGTCTGTGAGTGCCAGGGTCTGAGCATCACGACTCCCACAGCTCACTTTGACAATTCGTTGACCGCACAGAGCTTGCACCTAAGGATTAGAAAGTGAGGCAACAGAAATAAGATGATTGTTTTTTATCACTGCACAGCGTATTCCATTTGAAGGTGCAAGGTGCAAATGCATCACAGTCCTCCGCCCAAATTAAAGAACAGCGAAACTTCGATTTCTGCACTGAATATGTATTTTCGACCGTCTTTATTTACATCATGGAACTGTGCCTGTAAAATTTCACACCATCTGACCTGACCAAAATTTCACAACAACCTGACCTGTGAATGGCCTTGAGACATTGTGTAATGCCTGAAGACATAAGAGCATGAAAATATAAAAACTTTTGTGAATGAAATTCATATCCTCAATTCCTTTTAGACCAGTCTAATAAAGAGCCTTCATCATTGCCAGTGTTTATGTTCACAAACTTTTTTTTTCAACAAAACAAACTAACACACAGTCTTTTGTTTAAACGCAGCAACTTCAAAAGGCTCAGCCTTAAGCTTGACAACAACAGGATATGGGTCATCTACCTTTGGGGGAGACCCGAGACATCATTTTCCAACATTTTTTGTTCCCTTGGCAAAACATTACAAGAAGAAGAAACAAAAATTCCACCTGGAGCTTAAAAAGGAGATGCAATTGTAAGCCACTGTACCACATCCACCCATGAGATCTTTTAAGTGTTTGGCTATGAGTGGAACATATTGAACAGAATTGCAAATTTAAATTATTTCAATTAGAAATATATGTACATTTTCCTGTACAAGTCGGAAAATATCCACTTTATCCGTGTGCATGGAATGCATCAACAACTGACCTCGGTGATGCATGGTGGGGGCCATTGTGGTAGGATATTTATGTGTAGAGAGAAACATTGTCTTCCGACCTGCACCTGTACCTAACCAACCCCGGTCTACCCAACAAGGAAACAGAGGTTGCAATAAAATAAATCGAAACCAGCTTGCCTTTTTTGGCCTGAGATAAGTTACATCATCTCCATGGCCCAATCGGCCAAATTCGCCAAGTCCCCAAGTGAAGAGCTCCCCACTGGAAGTTACAGCAGCACTATGCGAGCTAAAATAACAACAAAATTAACAAACTCAATTACACAGCAATAACTGTGAAAGCAGAACCTTTAGAAGGTAATTCTTCCTTTTGGCCGGACGTCAAAGTTGAGCCTGTTTCGACCGGGAGCAAGTCAAAAGGAGTTGGAAAGATCATGGCTGGCTGCAAGATGTACCAGTACTGTGAAAGCATTACCATTTTATGGTGAATGAACAAGGTGGGGGTGAAACATGGAAGACTTGATTTACCAACCTTTCTGCACTCTAACCGTGAGTGTCAACTATTTGCTCAGTTTTTTTTTTTGTCTTGTCCACGATCAGTGGACATTGCAGGTCCGTTGCCATCAAGCACCAAAAAGGCCACTGAAATGGCACTAATGGCCACTCTAAAGTGTGGTGAACCCCAACAAAGACCAAATTTTACCCAATAGTGGGTATTGCATGCCAACTGTCACCAAGCACCGAAATGCCAATTCATTGGCACCAATAAATGAGCGCAAGTGTCACAAACTCCAAAAAGACCAATGTTTTCCCCTTGGCGAGGCATCTTCAACCCCTTCCCAAATTGTTTTCACACTTTCCACAGAATTTTCATTTTCATTGTGTGGAAAAGGGTTTTTTAAACAGGAATGGGACAAAGTCAATTACACAAACCTTCCACAGGCAATATCGGTAATTCTTTTTGACTTCAGAGCTTCGACGAGTTTCGGCCGTTCCATCGACAGTTTGCAGCCATGGCCAAGTTTACCATCCTCGCCATCTCCCCATGAAAACACCTGGAAAAGGATTGGTGACAAAAACAGTTTTGTGAAAGCCACCAGAAGTTTCTGGGGAAGACAATGCTCCCCCAAGGGTGACGCCAGAAGGATGACATTCTTCCATGAGACCCAGCTTTACATCAACTGGCAATCCAACAGCAAATTATCAGAAAATGTTGAAGAGATAAGTTCTGCATTCAGAATGATGCCAAGATGCTATAAAAATCTGGTAACAGGGCAACTGTGACCAAACAGGTCTCAGGTCTCATTTCTATGAATACCAGATTCGTGACGTCCCGAAGTAGAAAACAAATGTACCTGAAGGTGCAGCTCTGTCTCCGCATTTGTGGTAACAAGCCAAACGAGTTGTCACCAGTTCAAATAATCTGGCACAAGACATGATTTCCCTGGTACTTTAGGCATAGATATCATTATTCGAAAGCAAAATATGCACTGCTGAACTGAAACTGAAACATTGTGACACTGCCTACATCATTAAGTAGACTGGCAGATTAAAAAAAAAACAAATTATCAGCAAATAACCATCAGTCAGTCAGGTCATCAATCAGTTTTTGAGAACAGTCAAAAATTGGAAAACCAGCATTTGATCAAGCACTGTAACCCGTGAGAAGAAAACCGGGACAACTGCCCGGAATAGCACAAATCCGAGGTTGCGGGTATAATTTTCTCAGTTTACTTCAACTAAAAATTCTACCTGCAACCTCCGATTGATGCTATTCTGGACCACTTCTCCCCAGGGTAAATAAGATGCTTTTATTCCTTTTAATCAGTGCAAAAGGAGTTTCGTTGGCTGAAGCTGTATCGAAATATCTAAAATGTAACAAAACCAAGAGAGCACACAGCCAAAGCAATATAGGAACAAAACTTTACTTTTCCATCCAGTGTCAAAGCCATTGCATGTTTCCCACCAGAATGGACTGCAATTTTCTTCACAACATACTGACTGAGGCCTCTTATTAATTGTGGGACATTGGTGTTCATGCTATGGCCCAAACCAAGACGGCCATTTGTGCCCTCTCCGCAAGAATATGCCTGAAAAGTTGAAGGAAAAATTACACTGTAATGCAAACCGTTGTTACAGTGAGGGCATGTATGGTCACTCACCAACATCCATTAACATCACCCATTGAAAGCTGCAATCTGTGCTGGCAGCATAGCTGCTGACAATGAACAAAAGGGCAATTGGACAGGGGACCGGGACATGTGCGGAAACAGGGTCAGGACAGAGCTGGCTGATGCCAATTCACATCTCCGAACTATTTTCAGGCGTAACATTGTGTGGTTAGTACACCTTCGTTGACAAACAACACAGAATAAAATGACCAACTTGATGGCACATCCTCTAACCAATTTGTTGTATGATAGTCCCAAAATGCCAGGTCTTCTGAATAGTGTCAAATTGGACATCATCCCGACTCGAAACTTCACATCCTCCAAGTCCCGTCCACCCAGGAATAGTTGATTTTGAGCATAACCAAACAAAGGTAACAAGGACAAAAACCACCACTTCAATCAAAAAAATTCAAAATGCAAGTGGGGATGTGAAGGGCCCGCAGATGTTTGGAGCCTTTTCCTGGCATTGTCTATGACATGAACTTCAGTGATGTCTGTCGTGGGTGGTGGCCGTAAGAAAACGAACACATTGAAGTTTCGCAGTATGATTTTACACCCTGTGGAAATGCTGCATGAAACACGATTCAATGATAAATCGCAGAACAAATGTCGCAAAATATCGACAACCTCACCTTTCCATCCTTGGTCACAAGAAAAAGGGTTTTTGACCCACCACTGATGTAAACAGGGTCCAGACTGGACAGTGTCGATGAATAAAATGGCAGTTTATCTTTGAACCCTTCAATCCACCTAACTGATCCTTGTCATTCAGTCCCCAAACGTACACCTTTGTGTGAATCTCATGATCTGAAGCCTTCTTCCAGTTGCTGATGTTGACTCCGGGAGAGTCCATGCTGTCATCCTGTAGAATTACCAGAACAAAATAAGAGATTGAGACTTGCCGAGTATGGCAGTCAAAATGTCAACTGCATTATTCAGCTTGGATAACTTTGTGTCGTTGCTCAAACCTCCGAGATGAAGATAGAATTGTGAAAACATGAGTATGATAATGCAATCTTGGTCACCATTCTGTGTAGCCAGTAACCGAATGAAGGATGTGACGACCTCGTTTTGCTACAAGACAATCGGCTATTTTGAGGTCACTATAAGGAAGAAATGACTAACAACATTGGAACTCGAGCAACAAATCTGATTTTATAGAAAAATCAAAATGGCGGCTGATCAAATTCTCCAAAGAAGTTTTGAATGTTGAT
>JASGXE010014352.1:0-11339 GCA_030068105.1 Sinentomon sp. SZTP_YWyxl | reverse complement strand
TCATCTTTTACCACATTCAAAAAATGGATGTTGTGAGGTACTATGGCAAATTTCGCTGCAAATGCCCCAGCCTTGCGGATTTTGGATGCAATCGAATATTACTGGTGAAATTAACTTGCCGGAAACTTGTTCGTTCTTAGAACGTCAGACATATGGGAACTGCAGTGGTTTTGTGCAGCCACCAGGTAAAGAGGGATAGTTTCTTGTCCACTGCGTTGCAGGAGGTTCTGCTCTTTCTTTAGGGGCTGCTTTCTCTGATTTTTCCAATTCTGGTGAGAACGAGGGACATTTGTTCGAAAACATGAGGTCAAAAAGCCAACAACATTGAGCAGAAAACTTTCAGATGATGACCAGAAGAGTTATTGAGCATGAGAGGCATTGACTGGCGGTCAGAAATCTGAAGACACATCAAATGGCATCAATGGGGAGAGATCTCATGTAATTTTGAGAGATTTCTGGGAAAATCAGTGTTTTTCAGCAGAAGTTCCTGACACCGCTTTCTGCTGAACAACAGGCAGATGCATTTGAGGACGAATATCTGGCCAGGAGATGCATTGGATGCAAACTGCATCAAATGTTCAACCCCTACTTGTTACCCAGACTTACCCTCTTGTTTTTCCTTTGCCGTAAACTGCAAAACATGTGAAAAGCAGTCGTTTCCTCTATGCTGGGGTAGAATTAAAGGAAGCGGCGAATATTCTGAAGTACCCCTCCCAAAACACCCTGTAGCACCTGTTTACGGACCAGCAGAATTGTGAAACCGAGTGAATTAGAGCAGAAGGAGGCTATTTTGTTAAAAATCACCAAGTTAAAGAAATGGGCAAAGAACACAGAGAATTATCACAAAAATCTCACTTGTTTTTGAACAGCCTACGTATTTCATTAGTTGTGGCCATTCTTCTATATTTTGCATGCCATGGAAAGGCGTCCAAAAGAGCAGTGAATTCGACACTTGTCCATTTTAGATATTTAGCACGTCCGGAACGTCCAGGCGTCCAAAAGAGCAGTGAATTCGACACTTGTCCATTTTAGATTTTAGCACGTCCGGAACGTCCGCGTGAATCTGTAGTTACAGTTTGTTCATTGTCTACGGATCGCCGTCCTTGTGATGTTTCACTACAAGATCCTGTTCTCGAGCTCGTTTCAGTCGATCAAGATACCACTGATGCTTTCTCTGAGTCACTGCCTGCTGTGTCAGATGAATGAACGGCATCGGATGATGAGCTACTGATGAGTGTACGGTGTTTTTTCGTTTGTGTCTGATATGATGAAGTGTTCAGTGATGAATGATCAGTTTATGCACTTGCAGGACGTTTACCAGATTTACGGGCTTCTACGGGTATACATTCTTCTTCGTTGGAGCTGTCATGATCAGGATATTTGTCGAACCAATTGGTTTCACTACCACTATCGTCGATGGATAAATCCGATCTTGGTGAGGGCGAGCGACGATCCAGGGTAGGTTTCCGAGGCCGAAGGGATCGGGCTTGTTCTCTGCGTGAATTTGAATCTGAAGACACCACGGTATCTGAGCTATCATGATCGCTATCCTCATTTGTTCTCTCGGAGTGACACAAACTAGAGCGGCTATCACCTGGCCTGTTCCATGTATTTCTGGAGCTCGATGGTGGAGATGTGTGGTGCGATTTGGAACCTGGCGGTTGCAGACGTTTATATGCTTTCAAGCACGATGGTGAAGGCTCGTGAGATGTGGAGCATGAAGGACGTAGCTCCGGAGATGATGTGGAGCTCGACTCTAAGATTTAGACGGATGTGCTTCAGCTGGTTGAGCGTTCCGAACGACAGTGGACGGTTGGCTTCGTCCAAGTACCGACTGTTTCAGTGGCCGATCTCTAATAGACGCTGTTTGACCTGTGTTGACATTGGATATAAACTTCTGAACCAAGGACCCTTGCATCAGTTGTAACGGTTGCCAATAATATTTTCGCACTGTAGTTTCATAATGTCCGAGGAATGCACAAAAGTGTTTTTCTTCGGATTTGGTAGGATTGGTCAAACCGAAGGCCGTGCTAATGTGCTTTCTCAGAATGGTCGGGCCGAATCGGGTAGCTTCGGGCCTGGCGTCCGCCCATGCGTATGCAAAGCGTCTGAACTGTTGACCCCCATCCATGTATTTGCCAGAATTACTGAAGAACAAGTAATCCGTTTGTCTGTGCTCCTCATGGACAAATGCTAAGACGAGGTCTGCAGCATGCTGGCATCTTGTACTGAAAAACACTGTGACCATGGAACATTGTTTTGCCCAAATGTCAACCGGAAGCAAGGATTCACCAATTTGTCGCTCCAGTTCACTGTATACTTCTTCAAATGGTGTCTCCTGTCCTTCTTGACTTTTGGCTCTCTCAATATCGCTCAGAAGGCACTTGGATAGTTCTAGACGCCTTCGCCTATTGTCAACAAGCAGTTGGTTACACGGACAATGCCCTTTGAAGTTGATTGATGGCTTGTCTTGATGGCAGTTCGTCGACTCTTTCCACCGCAATGTTGATATCGGCTTTCATCTTGTCCGCAAACTGAGCCAGAATGCTGGATTTTGCAAGATGACACGTCCAGAGGCTTTCCGTTTCGCTTGTCGCGTTGCCCGTGTTGGAGCAACGACATGCGTCTTCCATCCATCCTTCAAAAGTGTCTCAAATCGGTTTATGTTTTTGATATTTCGATGGAACGTGAGTCTGTTGGATTCCACGGCCATTAATCTTCCTTCGCTGCATGCCGTTGCAAGTGCTCGGCGTTCGGTAGCAGCATTCGTCGGAGCAGAACGTTGTGTGGGTTCATTTAGTTTACACATGCGCAATGCAGCTGCAAATACATCATGAACCCGACATCCATAGATGATGTCTAACAGACCGAGTCTCGTATTGTAACTTGATGGTGTGTGTGCACGAAATGTCCAAGCCGTCTTGCAAATGTGCTGACAATGTTTTGTTCGTTGGACATTTTATTCACGTACATAGCACATGCGGCTCGAACAATAAGCTCGTCATTTAGAACAATGTCTCGGATATTATCGCAGACTGACATATCGCGTCCGAGCCAAGCTTGTCGTTGTGGTTTTGACACGCGATGTTTCGTTTGGATTGTCCTGGAGGAAGCGACCGAGAAAATGGGGTAACCTCATGCACGACTCATTTGTGCACAGAGTTAATGGGCCCTGTGCAGTGCCAAAGTGGTTATTGTCTGACAAATTAATTCTGTGCCCTTTTGCAACAACAGTCATATGTACACTTCTTATCAAAAGTCTTCGAACATATCAAGAGTTCATTATTAACTCAGGCATCATTTAGAATCAAAGGCAGCATGTGCCACAAAAACATCATGACATTCCTGTGAGGCTTGCAGTTACACCAAGCCCCGTTAAAATTTGATTGACTCTGTATTAACCAGTACTTTAATATCGTCAATGTTCGAGGACTTTTGGTTCGTTCGTATATATGTTCACTCCATTAACAAGAGAGATCTTCCATCATCGGCCCAAAAACATCTGGGATGGCCGGCGACAAATCGTCTGATGCCTAGCTGTTGACATCAACGGCCGGATTCACTTCGTTATGTGGTGGTGGGACAGGTTCCTCCGATTCATGATCCAGGGCTTAAAGTGAAAATAAAAAGGGGCGGGCACCCCAAAAAATAAAAAGGGACAAGCCTCCAAAAAAGGGCACAAAATATCGGTGAAAAAGGACATGAGCAGGTGACATTTCAGAACAAAGAAGCGGCTTTGATTTCCACCTTCGAATTTATGCGAAAAATCGGTAGAAGTGGAACGCTTAACAGATTTCATTGGTTTTCTTTGTTCATTTGGTATTTTTTCTTGCATCTTGAGGATAATAATTTTTTTTTCTTTTTTCATAAATATCAACAATCAAGTTGAACGTCATATCATAAAGCAATAAACACCAACAAAACACAATATAAAATAAACAAACAACACACCTCAAGAATGGCCAAACATGCAAATAGGGAGTCAATGAGGCCGGACTGCACTCACAATTTTTTATTGATGAATCAGACGAGTAATCCAGATTTAGTTGATGGGAGACGATGATTGGAGGAAGGATGACGAAGGCAAAAGTGCATTCCATTCCCTGACTGTGCGAATGAAAAAAGCTGTTGAAATGCTCATTGAATTTGACAATTGGCTGTTCAATATGGTATCCATGGTCAGTTCGACGAGGAACAGGCCTCACTCTAAATGAAGGAGGTAATTTAGTGCACCCCACCTTCAATATAGTTGTAAAAATTTCAATCGGCGACACCACGCCTTTCAGACAGCGTGCTAAGTTCCCAGTGTTTGAGCATTGCCGAAACAGACGAGGTTCTTCTGTAGTCAGCACAAATAAAGCGCAGGGCTGAGCGCTGCAGACACTCGAGAGCATTAGAATGAGACACAAGAAAGGGATCCAAGACCTCACAGGCATACTCAAGGATAGGTAAAACCAAGGACATGTAGGCTTTCAGCTTGGCCCTAGATGAGGCAGAATTGCGAGTTCGATTTGAGACGCGTGAAGGGCGCGGGAGCCTAACGCGTAACATCTGATGCGGGAAGGACGTGAGGAGCTTCGTGTTCAGCGCCGATCGCCAGCGCGATCCTTAGGCTCGAACTCTCATGGCGGCGTGCGGCTGCTGATCAGGGTGTACAAAACCCGTCCCCGCAGGCGTTCATAGATCAAGTTATGGTGTACCTCATGCAGGATCATAGTTGATCTTCCTCATACAGGATCATCGTTCATAGTTGATCTACCTCATAGAGGATCATAGTTCATAGTTAAATAGAGCTCATCAACGTAGACGGCCTGTTTACAACGATTCAGGAACTCGGTCTGAAACACATGCACCACCGACAAGAATTTAGGTTTACAATGTACTTCTGTGGGCTGCCCAAAAAGTTGCCTCATGGTCGTAGATGGGCGTGACATCATTTTTAATCCCAATGTTAAAGTGACGTCCTTATCTGGCCCCCCTTATATGTTTTTTCTTGTTGACAAAATGCAAATGTATTGAACTGTTGCGAGACCTCACTTGTGACATTTTGCGCACAAAAAAACTGGTGAAAGCAACTTCCAACACGACAGTTGACAGGAAATGGACCCACGTTTTCCACTTTTAAATTATTTTCTCAAAAAAGTCACTGGGGCCATTCACCTTGTTGTTTTATTATGTTAATCCAGGGCTGCTCAACCTACCAAGGGGCAAAAAACAAATTCTGACCTTGAACGTGTTACTTGGATGTTGAATAAAGACATGTAAAACATTGATGTAAAATGTGAAGAAAATATTGTTCTTTCAACACAGCACCTTTTAATTAACCCGTCCACATCCATGTCTCCCTCTCCCATAACTGACCGCAAGAACCATCTGTATGTTAGTCCAAGAGATGGTTTCAAGTCAATCTCGCAGATGTCTGGACATCCACAGCTAAAAGAAGAGAGCTATCTTTGATGGGATTTTAATAAAAATAATTGCTCATCTCTTGCATGATTTTTGAGTTTCTGGCTTGGCGGTAGTGGATAGAACAAGTGCGGTTGGATTGCCATATCGAAGTTTTGCTTGCGCGGTGCTATTCATTTTTGTCACAAATTGCTTTATTTTCTCATTTTTTAAGGGGGTGCCACCTCAGAAAAGTGAAAAAATAGGAAAATTTCTCATTTTTGCAAATGCTTTTACCATGATACTTTGATGTTTTCTGAGCATTTTGGTCCAAAAATCATCAAAATCCGTTGAGAAATGGCTTCACAAGAGCAAATTTCAGTATGCGATCCAAATTCGTTCCATGCTTTTTCAGCATTTCAGAAAATATCACTTATTTTCAAACGTATTTTTACCGCTTTTGGATTTTTTCACTCCCGGTAACCTTCTGACCCTTCTATCTTGGCTGTTGTTTATGCTAGAAGGCTGAAATGTGACATACTTATGTGAAAAGGTGTTACAAATCGATTTTGAGGGCCGGATTTTCAATTTGCCTCTCAATTTCAAGTATTTCAATGCCATTCCAGAAAAGCGTTGATTTTTTATGCTTTTGGCGGAGAATAGTCGAAATGCATGCGCAGTTCAGCCTCATTACAAAAAATCAAAAATGGGCCCAGTCAAAAGTTTGAATTGCATTTCAGTACTTACACCCAAAATTTGACTTTTCTAACTTGCATGGTAATACCGGAACACGGGTCAGAAGATCGCATCCATTTTTACACATAAATGACCACTGTACCTAAACCAGTTGAGATATAAGGTTCAAATTTTGTACAGAAGTTATTCAGTGGACCCCCAAACAGTGTGCAAAGTTTGAACAAAATCGGGTCACAAATAAAAAAAAGTTTGCGATTTCAGGTGGCCCTTTAACCAATTGAAATGGAGTTTTTGATTTAAATGTAGTGAAAATAAGCTATTTTCAGTGGAAGTAGAGTTGAAAATGATGCACGCACCTGGGCTTTCTCATAGTGTTCAATGATTTTTTTAGTGACCACCTTTCTAGATGTCGATATCGTCGCAACTGATGAGAAAATAATGCCAAACTTAATTTTGTTTTTTTTTGCCAAAATCAGCTGCAAGAGAAATGCAACGGGGACCAAGTTTCCCTTAATCAGGTGATGCGGAATGGTTAATGAAATGTCACAAGTTCATAGCTTCCTGTTGACGGCAATCGAATATATCAGAAGTCTGTCTGTTTAGTTGGATTGATGGATGGTTGCCTTCTGGCAGACGAGCTTTCGTTTCAGCTCTGCAAATTTATCCACTCGGAACAATTACTGTCCCTCAGGTCTTCAGTCGTTCAAGATTTGTTTGGTTTCGAAATGGTGCCTGACAGAAAATGTCTTCAGCGCTGACACGGAATCCAGGCAATCTAGACAAACAAGGTTCTCTTTTACCACAGTGAAAACAAATACTGGTCTGTCCATTGTTCATGTAATGTTCTGCCCTTGTCACCCACTCTTCTCTTTTTTTGGTTAACAAGCCATTGCACGTTATTTCTACGGTCATTTCCCTCATTCACCGGCTGACGTACGAAGAAATCAAAGTCTGTAGTCTGCTCCTGCCCTTAAAAACATGCAGCGTCATCATCTGGCCAGAAGTAGATTGGAAGTTGTGAGATGTGCCACCCAGACTGAAAAAAAAATCAGTGAGAGAGAGAGAGATGATTAAAAAAAAAACTGCTTCCTGCTGTTTGAAAATAAATCTTAGTGAAATAGGCTGGTGGCCCTCACAAGCGCCGCGGGTTGAGCACAGCCGCACTAATCCCTTCACCTGTTTTTTAGCATCAGCGTTTTATTTACATTCTGTATGTAAAACCACCTGTTTCCTAAGCATTACTACTTCAGGTTCTGTAAGCCTCATTGTAAATTTTATTCAATTGTTACACTTACAATTGTTATTGTGTGAATCAGAAGTCAATGTTGGAAAAATCAACAAACCTCTCACTCAATGCGTGTTTTGATGAATGCCTGTTGATGCAGATTCTCAAACAAATAAACCATGCCTCAGTTACGTGGGTCGGTAAATGAGTTTTGCAAGTTGGCCCTTATCTTGGCTGGTGTTCACCCGATTTCAATGATTTTTTGGTCACTTGTTATGCTAACCCTTCTGGACTAATGTTCCAAAGGGAATTTGAATCAGCCTCTGAAAAACTGAGATACAGGCATTTAAAAAAGTTCCGGTTTTTACTCTGCCGAAAAATCATGGTTGTTCTGAAACAGGATCGACAATTTCTATTGTTCATTCAGATGTATCCCAAAGAATACGACACCAAAATTCAGACCATTTTAGCAGTTGTTCACCCGGGTCAGTGACCCCTGTTTGCAGCTACCGGTTGGTGGTTTGAACAATCCCAAAGTGGTACAGGGTGTTTCAAAGACAACACTTGTTATGGAGTGAAAATACCAGCCACGAACGGAACAGAATATAGATGGTGTAAGAAAGTGGTACCACACAGTGAGAGTGCACCTGCTGGCGCTTTTTCCTCCAATAAGTGCCTATTCTGTGGCACAGTTTCAACAATGGGAATTTGAATCAGCAAATTTGCACACATGCTTACATTTTGTTTTGAACTCTTCGAACGAACCTATTTTATTTTGCCCTTCTGACCGTTGTCTCCCTCGTGATCGCTGTCTATCTACCTCACCTGACTTTGCACTTCCTGCACATGAACCATTCCTTCCACTTTCTGAATTGGTTAAACCACTGGGTATATATTCGGCTGTGTCGCCTACGTATTGTACGGGAATGTGGGATCTACAACTTGTACGGGAATTGGATCTCCGACTTGTATGGGAATATGATCACGTGTGCCACGTTCTCACATGGGGAAATGGAGAATGATCTATCGCACCCAACACCAGATAGGGGAGAACTCAAACTGACATTTCTCACTGCAATTGGTTCCCATGTGTCATGCAAGTTCAGGCCAATATTTGGGTCAATCAGCAAACACGGACAACTGACTACCATGTGATTCGCCAGCACGAATCTTTACCACTTATCTCGAATTACTGTTAGCTGATGCACCCATATTTGGCCGAACCCACAAACACGAAATAAAACACTCTGGACATAAAACCACTGAACAGCAGGAAGGGAAGGGAAGGGGAAATACCAGCGATACCACGAGTTCTTTTACCAACTGACCATTGGGTTCACTGCCATTGAGATTCGCTATGTCGAAACTGTTAAAATGTCACACTGATAAATTTGCACAGATAATTGAAGAGTCGGACACGAGTGGTTATCATTTTTAAACTAAAGTAAATAAGTGTTTATTGTATCTCTTAGGACAGACGCTCTTTCTACAGAACTGACACTACTTGCTGCCATTAAGACTTATCAGAAGAACTAAACTAACTAACCGCCAAACTAAGATGAAACAAGGTGACAGCGAAGATGACTGAAGACGCTTGACGAGTGGTGACAGTTGACGGTGACAGGTTTTGACGAGTGTTGACACAAATTACACCAGATCGAGAAAATGGAGCAAGCACTCCAACACAGCAAGAGACTTTTTGTGGTGACTTGAGCGATGGAAGTGAACCCTAACATAATTCGGGGAGAACCTTTTATGCAAAAGCCGCGTCTGGAAAATTACCCAAAACTGACGGCAAACAATTCTGTGACAACTCAACGTGATACACGTCAGCATGCACAGGAAGAGGGGAGGGTGAAATTAAGCCGCCTGCTGGCTGTTGCTGCTCTGGAAAGATGCCACGTAGAAGACCTTTTCCGGCGGCACACGCCACAAATCTTATTCGTATATTTTTGCCTTTTAATTGAAAGTGCCGTCTTATGGTATTGCTGAGTCTGCATAAACTGCCCGACAACTGAGGTTGATATTTGGCTAACGTCAAATCGACAGGAAGCTCTGCAAATTCGTTCTGAATAATGGCTGCCAATTTGTCGCCGGAAAAGTACTGTGTTGAACATGAAAATGCCAGGTCAACCCTGTACGTAACCGTACAGTATCCCGACCTTTCCTGAATATTGTCTTCACTTCCAGTTTGAGTACCTTTCTCAAGCTGCAAAATGCATGTCTCACAAATCGTACACGTGACTTCAACCGTTTGCACACGCTTGTTCTTTTTTGCAATTTCTGTTTCAGTGCCTTTATCTGCTGTGCAGTTGTCGCCATGTCTGTTTACACTCGATCCATCATGCGAACACGTCAGCTTTGCCAATTCTTCTTCTATGTTATCTTCATTAACGGACGATCTCTAAAAGATAAAATAATTAATAAAAGAACAAAACTCATCACACTACATTTACTTTATCTAACCGTTCCGTGTTGTAAAAAAAAAAACTCATCCTACATTAGCAATTTGCAAGCAACTCATATTACAGAAATTACATAATCATATCACTATATTTTCGTATTAACGTTTCACTGAACTGTGCACGATGAAATTCTTATGACTAACGTATTTCAAAATACAACAAGGCTTATCTAATGTCCCACTCCTCTACAGCCATTCTAACGGAAATCACTTTAAATACAATGTTTTGCAAAAAACACTTAACAAGCCCTTGTGTATGCAACTTTTAAATCTTTCCTCATGCGGCTATTTCTAGAGATTTCAGCTTCAGATTAAACAAAGTACCCGGTACACATATTATCAACTCGAATGGCAACAAATTCTGCTCTAAACTACCACACTTTCTTACAACTTCAATGACATTTTCTACAGTGCTCAAACAATTGTTCGAAAACTCCGTGTAAAAAATAGCATTTATTTACAAATTGATATTTGCTCAACTACAAACCTAGAAAATCGGTAACTATTTCTTCCCACTACTTACTTATTTCTTTCATAAAAAGTTACTATTGTTTCCCACTACTTACTTAATTCTTCTTATTTTTGTTTTTCACGTGGTTTATTATTATGCGACCAGCACTTCAGAATCTTTCATGACTACGCCACATTGTTTACATTGCCATCCTCATGTGATAACTCCATCTATGAAACTGCAGTTCCATAACACCTATATCAACGTGGTAGATGAAATACTGGCATATGACTATTTAACGAGAAATTGTATTTCTCATACTTATTACATTAGAAAACTATACAGTCAGAAACGGAACGTTTTTGATCGAGAAACATTGAGCTTCGTTTTCGTCATATCTCCAACACTGAAGGGTGGTTCACATCTTAGCTGTTTCTTGCTGTGCCGCTGACTGGGCGGCTGGCTAGCCGCTTGCTGCGGGCAATGCTGTCACTTGCTGTTTCTTGCGTCGCTTGCTGGGCGCCTTTGGCAAGCCGCGGGGGGGATTTCCTTTATTGCTGTTTCTTGCTTGTTGGCTTGGCTTGGAAATTGACATGTCATTTCCGCAAGCGACGGCAAGAAAAGAAGGCGATGGCCCCTAATGACCGCCCAGTGGGCCGGAAACAGCGAGGTGAAACCCTTGGTTTCTCTTTGCAAAAGAACCTTCTACCAAACAAGGGCGACGGTTAGAAACCAGCAATTAACATCATCAATACCAAGGGCGCTAAACAAAAGAAGAAAACCAAATTAAAAAAACCCTTTTATTTCAATCTTTCAACCATAACAAGAAATTCAAAACCAATTTTCACTCTTTTCAACTTGCTTTTAAACCCGAAACCTCGCTGTTTCTTTAACATTCAAATTTCAATTACACGAATTGCTCAAAATTAAATTAACCTAAAATCCAAATTTAAAAAAAATTTACTTTTTCTTTTTTTTTACAACAAAAAAAGTTTTCAAAAAACCATCTTTTCACATTTTCTTTAAAATTACGCCTTCTAACAAAAACATTTCCTTTTTTTGTTTCCTCTTCTTAATTAAAAAAACTGTAAAATTTTTTCCAAAATAAAACCTTACAC
>JASGXE010014351.1:0-11889 GCA_030068105.1 Sinentomon sp. SZTP_YWyxl | reverse complement strand
CTCTCAGAAACCGGAAATATATTTGATAGTTTTAGATTACGAATATTCAAAGCAGTCCCCTCCAACATTTAAGCACTACTGCAATCGGACTTTCTACAAGTCAAAAGCCTTACGCCAGTCGCTTTTGTACAGGGTGTCAAAATAAGATCTGATGGCAACATAAATCTCCTCTTCTGTTGAAAATTGACGACATGGCGAATGTTTTTTTTAGATTTACGAAAAGCCAGAAGTCGCACAAAACCGAATCAGGTGAATTCGGTGGATGATCAATGACAGTTCGCATTGTTTGCCACAAAAATCAACCGTTGCCTTTGCTTTATGCGACGAGGCGTTGTCGTGGTGAAGCAGTAATGCCCTCACTTGAAGAGCAGCAAGGATTTCTGGCTGGCATTTTGTGGTGTACCAATTAGCTGTAACTGTTGTTTGTTCTTCCAACTCAATTGCCTTAACCAGATCGGTAATTCTGAAAAAATAAGACATGGACATTACGTGGACATTACGTTTTTCATTACACGCTCTTTCTTCGGTGTCGTCGATGTTGGGTCATTTTCGTGGACCCACACCCGACTTTGCTGGCATGTTGGGACGTCCTAAATTGGGATGTATGTCTCAACGCCAGTGACAATTCTGGAAATGATGTGATGGCCGCCCTCCTTGGCCATTCTCAGAGTTTGCTGGCTGCTTCGTTCTCGCTCAGCCTATTGGATCTGCGTTAACTTTTGCGGCACCCATCGACAAACGTCTTTCTTCCTGTGCAATTCCTTATGGAGGATTTTTGCCACTGCTGCGGATCCAATCCCCAATGATTCCTCATTCATTGCAAACGTTTATTTCGGATCATCCGTTACCGTACGTTTCACTGCAGCAACACTTTCCTCCGAAACAGCTGTTCTGACACACCCTGTACGTCCTTCATCAGAAAGAGAATCACGCCGCCTACTAAATTATGAAAACTACTGTAGATGGTCGCTCGAGAAGGTCTCTCTCCGCCGAAAGCAAACTCCAGTCTTTCTTTGCACGAATCAACATTTAAACCACACTTAAAGTCGTAGTAGAGCAATGTCCTAAAATGCTCTGAAGCAAGCTCAATTTCTGAGCTACAAAATGGAAAGAAGAAACTGTTTTTATTGTGACAGTAGAAAAGCCTGATTGTAAATGTTCTGTTCCAAGATCTTGAAAAACATCAAAGTTCGTAACCCCAACAAGACCCGGTATTTCAGAAAACAAACTTCCGCATATCTCAAAACTTTTAGAGTGACCCTCGTAGCGCAAGGAAATAACAGGCAAGGAAAAACACAAGATGTTTGTACCACATTTATGTTGTTTGTAAAAGGACAACAATATTTTGATTGCCATAATGCAACTCAACTCAACATTTTCAATTTTTGCGTAATTTTCATTGCAGATTCTCAACGGCAGTAACAACCCCGTGGAAAAGAGAATTGCTTCAAGAATAAAGTTCCACGTTAATCATTATGACGAGAAATGGTGTGTCGATTATGTTGCAGACGGTGATCACATCTGCATTATGCAGGTGAACAGAGTATTTTCGGAAATACACAGTCGATCCGGTTATCTGCTAAACAATTCTGTCCGCTTCGGCAACTGGGAAGTAGGGTTGATGAGTTTCAACTTGGCATGGGGAACACGAAAAGATCATCCACTGCTGAATTTTCTCATCACTCAAAATCTCCGCTTGAAGGCTCTTGGTTTTCATGAATATTTTACAAAGTTTTGGAATGAGAATTATTTCGGAAAATTCGATAAGGTTGGAAGCTCTGATCTACTTGGTGATCTTGGCATGAGAGAAAGAAATTAACAACGTACGACATCACGCCCATGGGTCTTGAAAATTTATTATCAGTTATGCTTTGCCTTGCAGGCGGTCTTTGCATATCAGTTGTAGTTTGCTTCACAGAGGCTATGCTGGATAGCCTTTTGAAGAATGTAAGTAAAATTGGTGCCCATCGTAAGTTAGGGAGGCGAACTGTTCACATTCATGTTGGTAAAAAGAAGAAAACATCGGTGGGATGAAGGAAAAACAATACACTCTTATAATCCTGAGGAATTTATGAAGGATATCCGGCAAGAATAAAGACATAACGATTGAAAATCACACCTCAGATGCGGTTACTTGAAATCTGAGAATACATTGCAATTGTGCCAACAATTATTGTGTGTGTCAAGACACACTCAAAACGGGACAGCTTTTAGCGACACCACGAGGTTTTCTGCAGCCGACAAATAATTATGGTCCCACCTATCGTTATTCCTGATCGGCGGAAAAGAAATAATGTGAATTGAAACCGATAATTGGAGTGTTGGACAACTCATCATGTCTTGTGATTTTAACACTAAACAACGTCCACTCCATTCCTGCTCCATTCATGTTATCTTGTCTTTTCCAATGTGTGAAAGCATCTGGTTATACACCCCTTCTCCAGAAGAAACCGAAGCATCCAGATTGAATTTCATGTTGCTGGCTCTTTCTGTGTTTAGGTTGAAGATGCTGAAACAGCTGTCTCTTGTCTTTTCCTTGTTTTTGGGCTTTTTGCGCAGGCAGAGGTGGAATATATATTAGATCCTTAAGGGAGAATATATAGTACATCATCCCAAATGTATAGTACATCCGCCGAAATATAGTACATCATCCCAAATGATCCTTACGATATTATCGTACAGATTCAGGTGAGAATGAAATACACAACACATTTACGGTGAACTATAGTATGAGTGAACGAAAACGGCACATGCAGAAAAATCTGTCAGGTACATATTTTTGGATTTTAAAACCTCTTGGTATCAACGTGAGCATGTTTTATGACATGGATGTTGTGCTTACGCACAGTTTTCCGGATCCCAAGTGGTTGGTAGGGATACTACTAACCACTTGGGATCCGGAAAAACTGTGCTTAGGCACAACAGCCATAAACACGGCCCAAGGAAACCAAAATCATTTTATCATGTCTTATGATGCTTGAACATGATGCTTGTTTGCTTTCAATTTGTGTTCTTGTGGAGATGTCTCCTCAAGTAAGTGCGCATTCAGGCGACTGATGCAACTCCGATGTTTTCTGTTCGTTGTGCTATTTTGTCTTGTGCGTCTGCTCTCTCTCAAATTCCAATCAGGCAGTATGGGTGTCCACTGTGAACAAAAGCCACTGCATCGAGAGGCGAGACACAGCTCTTGTCAACTCCACAGTGACACCCATACTGCCTGATTGGAATTTGGAGCAGAGCAGACGCACAAGACAAAATAGCACAACGAACAGAAAACATCGGAAGTTGCATCAGTCGCCTGAACTGCGCACCCACTTGAGACCTCTCCACAAGAACACAATTGAAAGCAAACAAGCATCATTTTCAAGCATCATAAGACATGATAAAAATGATTTTGGTTTTCCTTGGGCCGTGTTTATGGCTGTTGTGCTAAGCACATTTTTTCCGGATCCAAGTGGTTGTAGTATCCCTACCAACCACTTGGGATCCGGAAAACTGTGCGTAAGCACAACAGCCATGTCATAAAACATGCTCACGTTGTACCAAGAGGTTTTAAAATCCAAAAATATGCACCTGACAGATTTTTCTGCATGTGCCGTTTTCGTTCACTCATACTAAAGTTCACGGTAAACGTGTTGTGTATTTTATTCTCACCTGAGTCTGTACGATAACATCGTAAGGATCATTTGGGATGATGCACTATATTTCGGCGATGTACTACATTTGGGATATGTACTATATATTCTCCCTTAAGGAATCTAATATATATTCCATCTCGGCCTGCGCAAAAAAGCCCAAAAACAAGGAAAAGACAAGAGACAGCTTTTTCAGCATCTTCAACCTTCAGGACAGAAAGAGCCAACAACATGAAATTCAATCTGGATGCTTCGGTTTCTTCTGGAGAAGGCGTGCATAACCAGATGCTTGTCACATTGGAAAAGACAAGATATCATAAATGGAGCAGGAATGGAGTGGTCGTTCTTCTATCAATATATTAAAATCACAAGAAATGATGAGTTGTCCAATACTCCAATAATTATCGGTTTCAATTACATTATTTCTTTTCCTCCGATTGGAAATAAAGGTAGGTGGGACCATAATTATTATTTGTCGGCAGCAGAAAACCTCGTGGTGTCGCTAAGAGCTGCTGTCCCTTTTTGAATGTGTCTTGACTACTGCTCGTGTTACCAAAGCTTTCGCGTTACTTCGGCAAAAACATGGGTGCAACAAACTCTTTTCGTCATTAATTACATATGCTAACAAAGGGATTCGCGCACTGATGTGTCAAAGAAATGTCCGCTATTGTTGGCGCTATTCCAATGTATTCTCAGATTTGAGGTACCCGCATCTGAGGTGTCATTTTCAATCGTTATGTCTTTATTCTTGCCGGATATCCTTCTTGAAGTCCTCAGGATTTTAGAGTGTCGTGTTTTTCCTTCATCCTACCGATCTTTTCTTCTTTTTGCCAACATGAATATGAACAGTTCGCATCCTTATCTTGCGATGGGCACCAATTTTACTGACATTCTTGAAATTGCTATACCACATAGCCTCTATAAAACAAACTACAACAGATATGCAGAGACCGCTTGCAAGGCAAAGCATAACTGACAGCAAGTTTTCAAGACCCATGGGCGTGATGTCGTACTTTGTTAATTTCTTTTCTCTCATGCCAAGATCACCAAGTAGATCAGAGCTTCCAACCTTATCGAATCTTCCGAAATAATTCTCATTCCAAAACTTTGTAAAATATTCATGAAAACCAAGAGCCTTCAAGCGGAGATTTTGAGTAATGAGAAAATTCAGCAGTGGATGGCCTTTTCGCGTTCCCCAAGCCAAGTTTGAAACTCATCAACTCTACTTCCCAGTTGCCGAAGCGGACAGAATTGTTTAGCAGATAACCGGATCTTCTGTGTATTTCCGAAAATACTCTGTTGACCTGCATGATGCAGATGTGATCACCGTCGGCCACATAATCGACACACCACTTATCGTCATAATGATTAACGTGGAACTTTATTCTCGACGCTATTCTCTTTTCCACGGGGTTGTTACTGCCGTTGAGAATCTGCAATGCAAATTAGGCAAGAATTGAAAATGTGGAGTTAAGTTGCATAATGTGGCAAACAAATATTGCAGTTCGTCTACAAATAAGTGTCACGAACAGGTGTATTTTTCCCAGACCTGTTATTGCTTTACGCTGCACTCGTTTGACCAGTTGAAGAACCCAAATTTCGGTATGTTCGTGGGAAATTCATGAAAACTTGATATCTCGTCAAGGGGAAGGAAATGCCGAATTTTTACAAGTGACAATAATCACTCAATTCAGGGTGTCACTTTAAACCATTGCGAACAATGAATGGATTCTATACGCGTATAATCGAACTCCGCCCAAAGAAGTGCGACTCCGATCCTTTGCGTATTTGTTGAACTGGCCAGCGTGGCTGGGAATTCAAAAAAATTCAATCTGTTTCACTTTAACAGTTTCTTTAAAAATTGTCATCACTTTACAAAATGCAGACTTGCTGGCAAGACCTCCGGTAGAGTATAAAAGGGTCAAAATAGCACATTATTTCAAAAACACCAGTGCATTATTTCAAAAACACCAGGATTTGTCCTAATCCTGATCAGTGATCACCTTCTTAGAACATACCATCAGAAACGTTTGCTAGAAAGTGGGAAATTTATTTTCCAGAGCCAAATAATGACCGTAGAGCGCATATGAGACTACCAATTGGGACTGCGCGTTTTCATTTCCTCGAGTTTTGCTATCCGATCTTTAGCTGCTGCATATGGCGCATTAAAAAATTCTAATTGGCTTTTCGTCATCTGGATTCAAATTATTTTAACACCTTCTTTGACTTTATTGGTAGAGGGATAGATAAGTGGTTGCCAAATGTGAGGTTGTTACTTGTCGAAATTTAACATTCCCCATAAAATTACAACTTAACTAATGAGGCCGGCTGCATCAAATTTATCTGTAATCGATAAAGCGTACAGATCCAATTTAATGTCACGATCCATGTTGAATTTTTGTTCAGGAGAAAAGTACAAATTTGAAATTCGGAACTATCAGAGGTTGGAAAGAGTTGACGATAAATGCACGATGCGAGAAAAATGTGTTCAAAGGTGACATTCTTGAGAAATTTTGAATTGTTTTCCAAAGTCTTCAAAAAAGTTCAATTGTCGTGGGTATGACAATGCAAGACAATTCCGAAATCTGTTCGAAATATGCCAAGAGTCAAACAGGCATGCAAGCTTTGTGCATTTTTCCGATGCGATGCTCCAGAGATTTTCATCTCTATCAGTGGATTTGTTTTAATTTTTTGAAGATATGTACAAACTCAACCAAAAGGATCGCATATTCTTATCACATCCAGGATTTCAGACGTGATGTTTTTTATTTCGAAAAATCCTTTTTCGAATTTCGAAAAATCCTAACATGGAAGAGCTGCAGAAGTCATCACAAACTGTCTCCTCTTCGGGCGGAATGAGTTGGGGACGCCACGTTAAATTAATAACTCGATTACTGATACTTGTGTATTGTTTGAATTTTGTCAGGTATGTCAGAGCTTCCGCCTGCAGGTAACACGACATCAGAATCGGCCAATCGCACCATTGTACCATACTTTAACACATTGCGAAGGAGTTGCTCCCGTCAAGATACGCGGATCTTCTTGTCAAAAATATGACCATCAAAACCTGCATCCAGTCCAGAACAACGGCAAGGCCCAGTGAATTGTGCTAATTTAGGAGAGCATGCCGTGGTTGCGAAAGCAATCTTCTCTTCGGTATTAGTTTCGATACCACGAACTCATTGACATCTGTTGTGATGCCACTATAATCTACTTTCTTCGCAGTATATGTTTAGGTACCAAAGGCAACTTACTGCACGGTATCTGTTTGGGTAACTGATTACACCACATTCTGGGTGATTATCGAGCTCATGCAAATTATTCGGTGGAATCATCTGTGAAGGTTTCGTCAGAGATGCAATGAGTTGGCCTTTATAGGAAACTCCAATTATCAGACAGGATGCTATCCAGGCTGAAATGACCAAATGAAGCGGCAACTCCCTGAATTTTGCAGAGGCCATGACTGACTTCTCAAGGAGCATCCCGAAGACATCCAATATCGACGATATCTGTTGGGGTTGGAGAAGGAAGGCGATAAAGTCACTGGTGATTTGTCTGAAAGAGCAAATAATATTCTTCTAACCCGAGACCGCGGAAGAGGGCATTCTTCCGATAGAGAGGTTCCGAGGCACCATTTTTCATTCATAATCACAGCTGGTGGAACTTTCCCCACTTCTTGCGACCTTCGGCCTCAATCGTGTTTCTGGGCTGCTTGTCAAGTTGCGGCCTCCAGCCGCTGGAAGGGGCTTGCGAATAAACAACGCGGTCAGGCAAAACTGCTCTCAAAATTGCTTTCAAAATTGCTCATCTACCCGGTCAGTTGTTGAAAATTACCTTATGGAACAGGCTGATCATGACAATGTTGCATCTCACTTTGTCAGCAAATGCATATCGCCCCCTCTTCTCCGGAAATTATCCTTTTTGCTGAATATTTTGATGAAGGAATCACCATATCCATCAGAATGATCTCGAAATTTTTAAAATTCTTCGACTTTGGCGACCGGGTCTGTTGCAGACGTCGTTGGGTACGTCGATCGAGATATTGAAAAAGAAAGGCATTTTTGATAGAAAGAAGTTTAACAGTGCTAAGACCGCCCAGAGGCACTGCTGATAAAATGCTCCCATTCAATTTTTCAGTTGATGAAAAATGAATCACATGTAGCAGTGCCATCTTTCTGCATCCTACCTGAGAAATCGACCCTGCCCCGGAAGCGTATTTAAGAAAAGCCCACTGAATTGGGCATATCCAGAGTTTTCGCGCGACAAAAATTGAAAAATAAGCCTAATCTAACCAAACCTAACCTGTCTAGCCATCCTAACCTACCCTAACCCAACCTAACCTAACCTAACCTAACCTGAACGTTTTGGCTCTTTTATAACGTTTTTCCCACGTTTTTGGGGGGTTTGAACTTTGACACATGGTTGGATGGAAAAGTGCCCAAAACGGTATGTAATTCTTAAATAAGCGCCCCGGAACTAAAAGCAGAAGTTCTCTGTTTTATAAAATGCTTCTTTTATAACTCTTCCAACCCTTGATTTCTTTCCTGCTTATTGCAGCGATATTCGTTTGTGAAATTATTGCCTCATAGGTATTTCAGTTTGAAGTAATTTCGGACGTTCTCTAATGAGTGCCTGATTTAGAAAAACCGCATAATGCGGGGAAATCATCAAGCATTCTCATTTTAGCTAATGGCTTTTGTTTCGCTCACCCGTACAAATATGCGATGGATATCCACTTCGACTTTCAGATTTATTACTTGGAACTTATAATTTCTATTGTCGACACAGAAAAGACCACCACTAATTGCGTGTGCGGACATATTGTAGCATAGCTGCATATCCTTCTTTGGATCAGGCAAGAAATCAGAGTTCCAAGTAAGCAATCAACAAAGACAATAACAAGAAGATTTGATGGTCAGCGAGGTATAGATTACAAGAAAATGAGGAACTCACGTAGCCCTTTCCTTCAGATTTGCGTCCAAATTTTCCAACGAAGAGCCCCACACTAATAAAAGAGCATGCGACCAGAGCGCAGAATATCTTCCCAAATGTCATAAACATTGCAGTCCACCTCGGTACCTCGCGGGATGCTGGCGTGAAAAACCTTCCTTCAATTTTCGTTGTTGGCAAACTAATTCCGATCGCAAAGTTCGCAATATAGTCTGATTCAGTTGTTATGACAATATCGTGGTGGCCGTAGAGAATACTTAGGGCTCCGCGGACGTTTGTAATGAGACGTTTCCATTCCTTTGTGTATATTGGCGCATGAAATTGTGCCGTCAAGCTGTTATTGATTTTGAACACTTTGGCAATCAACTTCCACTGGTCAACCTGAAATATGAGAAAGAGTGTAAGCCTATAGGTAATAGCGTGTATGTATGGCGTATACATATGTATACGCGTTGGCCATCTTGGATCTTTTCTTGACTGATTTTCCATCACTGTCGATTTCTTTTCTTGTGTGCACCGCAATTCAAGTTGCAGCAAACCGAATGCTGTTTTCAGAGACCACGGGAGAGATTTTTCCTCAGGCTAAATAATTAGCCTGTAGGAAAGACAAATCTGAAGTTTGTATAGGGTATTTCTTTGGGGTTCGGCGCAAATGCGCGGAATATGAAACTGGAGACAATGGCAAAATGTCTCATTTTGAGGGCCTAAAATCATGCAAAACTCTCAGACACCTCCATACTGTTGTTCCAAAGAAACCGAAAAGGCACGGGGATAATTTGCCGCGGACTGCCCAAAGAGTGCAGTTATTTTCTCCTAAGATTTTGCAAACTTGGACTTGTGTAGAAATTTTCCGAAAGCATCGGAGACTTCCACACCGCGTCCGTTATTCTATGTCTTCCGAACACAGATGGAGATAAATTACCCCGGGCTATACCAAGTGAGGTAATTTTCCCCGATTTTTTTTTTTGAAATCTCTGCGACGGGTATCCACCCCACGTGCTCCCACGTCAATATTCGTATCTCCGAAATATTCGGGGTTGTTTCTAGGTTATTCCGATTCCCCTTGGTTTGTGAAATCGCCCCCAAATTTCATAAACCCCCGAAAGGTTAAAATAATCGGAAACTTCGAAGAGTTCTTCCCGACAAACACAGAAAAAGCCCCAGCGTGTAATTAACCTTTTCGAATCATGTAGACCTTGTGAAAACACCATACACACAGACGTTTTATTTGTTTATTATTTATTTGTTTGAATAAAAAAAAACCTTAAAAAGATTTGGCAGGTGGACGAATAGTGCACTTTACCGCATTGAGTTCTGCCAGGCCTGTGCAGAAATCAAACCCTGCGGCGGCCTTATCGCTCTGTAAGGCATGTTAGAGCCTAAGGCATGTTAGAGGCCATCGTATTATTTTTTTGGTTTTTAAAATCCTGTTGTATGATTTTGTGATAATCGAATAAATTATTTTTTCAAGACGGCTGCAGATGCTATTATCGCCAACAGGCCAGGCTTTTCTCGCATGGAGCTTCAGTCGTCTTGACGATATCAAAATGCCAAAGGTCGCTGGCTCTGTGCAGTTGTCTGGGTTTAAAAAAGGCATGGTGATCGGTATGTTTTTGAAAGCTGCCACCACGAATGAAATTGCAAGGACAGTTGGAATTGCCAGAGGGTCAGTCCGAAACATTGTTCAACAATATCACGCAAATCCACAGGATCTGGATGTTTGCCGCCTGAACACCCTCCTAAAAAGATTGTGTGTTGGTATGTTTCCTTCCCGAAAATATTCAGAAGTAAAATTACCCCCAAATGTTCGGACCGTGATCCTTTGTCTGCACAGTCTGCTGATATTTTTTCAACCATAACAAGTCCGATATTGGGTAGAGGTCGATTGGGGGGTCGGAATGTGGCAAGTTCGTGAACATTCGGTATCGTTTCCAAAGACCTGTGTACTTTTGGAGTAGGACAAGTTTGCGGATGTGATTTAAGGTTTCATTTCGTTATTTCTTAATCTTAACGAAACCTGACCCAACCTGCCTACCCTCACCGCCAATTGATTGCTTTTAATCTAGTGCAATCGCCGCCTTTGATTGTTTTGAGCCTACTCCTTGATGTCCTTCTCTTAACCTCAAGTCACGTCGGAGAACTTGTTCATCTGAACGTGTCGACAGGTAATTGGAACTGAAACCGAACATTCAACACTGGTGCAATTAACTGACAATGAATGGTTTGATGATTGCATTGGACAGAATCGAATGACTGCGAAGAATTTTCGTGTCATCTTTATTGTTGACCCTTTAAATAACGAGAAATGCATTTGGAGCGGCGTATACATATATCGGGTGTTTCACAGTCATTCATTTGTCAGAACATTACCACGTCAAGTTCGCAGAGTCGAGCAGAGCTTGTTGAAGAACTTATTGCTGAAAATAAATTTGTGGACTGGAACATGGTATGCTTGTGGCTTTTGGATGCAAAGGTCGGCCAACAGAGAAGCGGGAAGCATTCACGATCATCGTGAAAATTTCATATGTGGCGAGTCCACACCGGTAGAATTCCGAAAAGGTCAAGCTAGCGTTGTCGCTCAACCTTACCGCAACTGCTCGCGGTTCTAGTTTAAAGCTATGAAATCGTGGCTGAGATGGATGTAACCAATTGAAGATTACCCCAAAAGAGATATAAAAATGCAGTAGGAGTTTTCAGGGCACTGGAGTGATTTTTCCGATTCCTCAAAAATGAGCAAATAAATCAGAAAATAAATAAATAAACAATTACACGTAACTGATAAGTTAAATTGAATTTTCCCGACAAACAATTTGGACATCTCCATTGATAGAACCGATATCATCCGGACAGAAAACGCTGTTGAGACTTTACAGTTTCTCATAGTGACCATAGGCCCAAAGCGGTGGCAAGCAATTACTCGTACCTGGAGGGAATTCAACGATGTTGAGAGAAGTTTTTTCATAGTGGGTTGCATTGTTACTTTGTTTCACATTGTTTATTTGACCATACTTTAAGAAAGCATGCGTCCACAGTTCCAAAACTTGTCCACTGTTCTCTGGATATTCACCGCGCTTGTCCAGTTTTAAAGCACTGGTTTTAAAAACACATTCATGATGCTGGGTTTTCTTTTAAGGGCCTCTTTTCGCAGGAACCGGGAACCAGCACATCACATGTCCCGACAATGTGGGTACAACGTTTTCAGTATAAACAAAAAACATAATGATTATAAATCATAAATCCTTCTTTAAGCACGTCTCGGGTTTGGCTGTGCAGGTAAGAAAACACAAGAATAAGTTCAATGACA
>JASGXE010014350.1:0-11398 GCA_030068105.1 Sinentomon sp. SZTP_YWyxl | reverse complement strand
TGCTCATAGACGTCCATCACCCCACAGAAACACACATTGCGTCATAAACAATGTACATTTAATAGAAACGCCCTGTACTTTTTTAACTCCGTCTAATTAGCATTGGGCCCGGTAATGGGTTTTATATGTGTCACCAAGCAAGAATGGACATGAAATGCACTTAACTTTCTTGCTAGCCGGTTTCAGGCATTGCCCAGTCGACAAGCGTCCAGTTCTGGTATGCACTTGATTCTGCACCAGGATTTTGAAAGGTAACCTTCCTCTTTGAATCTTGTGTGATCCCGAGGATTTGAAATTGATAATCGGTATCCGGTAATTAAAACTGCAAATAGAGAAAACGGAAAGAACACGTTTTCCCATTTGCTTTCTGTGAATGTTGCACTTGTTTGTACCAAAAACTCACCGACAGTTGGTCAGTTATTTTCATCTGTTTGAATGTTGATAAAGCCAGTCTGTGGCAAGTGCAACTTACCGGTTTCGTGGAACTATGTTATGCTTATCTGTGTGTGAGTTTTCTGTCCCAAAACTAAAGAGAAAACGCACTGAACAAAACTCCCAAAGAACTTACCCCCGCAAGAAGTGATGTTGCTTGTCGGGGTTTATCCAGTTTGAAGTCTTTAGTGACTGGTAAAGCTTCAACCGAAGCAAATGCCAAGTTGGCATGAAATTAATGCAAATTTCTGGCCTAAGTGCTGTTGTGAAAGGGAACAAAAAGTAAACGGTAAAAATCACAAAGCACAACACACTAAAACCGGCGAAGGTTCGCAAAAACGGGTTAAAAGTGAAAACAAAAGATGACGGTGCAGGCCGGCTGCACCGCATGTTAAAAAATCATGGACCAACACGATCCATGACCGAAAAACTGGAAACGCAGGACGACAATTTGACGAACACAAAAATGACACGATTTGTCACTTTTCGACTGCGGTGGCCGAGTGAGGCTAGGTTTCGCAAATGACCCTGTCGGTGCAGGTCGAGCGTCAGCTGTAAAATGAGCAGCGAGTTGAAATGCTGCAAAAATGAAGGCGAGAGCGAAGCCGATTTTGCTGTCGAACTCATTTGCTGATATCGGCCTAAATTTCGCCTTGCACGCGGTGATTTTGTGCGATTTGTTGATAACAAGGCAGACCGAAATTTTCATAGCATTTCGAACGATGGAATGTTCGGAACTGCTATAAGTTATTAAGTCTAGATTTTGTTGAAGTACAAAAGAATCAGCTTCAGATGATATCGCACTGTAAAGAACACTATCATCTGCGTAGAGCCTAATTTCACAAGTGATGTGTTCAAATATATCATTTACAAAAAGATTGAAAAGAAGGGGGCCCAGGGCACTTCCCTGAGGCACTCCTGAGTCAAGGCTAATAGCGTTGCTGGAGGACGACTGTCCGACAATAACATTTGCACTCCTTGAGTTTGAATCTTTTTGGATCCCACGTGGTTTCTCCGCGTTTTGTGGGACCATTGGTACCCCATTTTATGACAGAAGAATGCGTTTTTGAATTTGAATGCTTTTGGGTTCTCTGCCCGGATTCTCCATTTTGGCACCCATCTTGCCTGATTTGGTGACATAAATTGTTTTTGAATTTTGATCGTTTCGGATCCCGTCATGATTCCTCATTTTGGTATATCGATCTGGCCAAAATTCTGGCTGGCCGATTCACAATTAAATTGTTCAAAACCCCACGACGTGTTCACAAGTCTTGAACGATTTGGAACACAAGAGCTTTTGAATGCCAAATCTGTGACAGGAAAACACTTTATACCGCAGAGTGTATCTTTACAAAAACATATTAGGTACATGTTCCAAACAAAAAAAGAAACAAATAACAAAAAACAAAACACACAAAAAAACGCATGACCTACATCGTTCCATAAATGTTCCGAAAGCAACACTTCCCGGCCCCGTGCTAAAAAAGGGTGTTCCATAACGGAAGCCTTTTGAGCCTTTACAACGGAAGATTTAGAGTGTGTGCGCATACACATGGATTGAACTGAATTTGGAAGTTCTCATCGATGCCGCAGACAGCATCACAATGGCGTCACCCATTCTCTGCGGACTGTGATGTGATCGATCAGATTGGCAAAATTGCTGACAATGGCAAACCACACCCACCCCTCTTCCCGAGACATAGACCTAAACTCATATGTATACCTATACAGCAAAATAGTGGCACCTGTCTGATGCAATTTTCGCAATGCCTTTAATCAGAAAACTTTCGCCCGCCTTATTCGAGAATTGCTTTCACAACAACCTTTTCGATTGGGGCAAATACAGGGTGTTCGATAAATGTTCGAAATGCTTCAAGCGCAAAACGGTGATCCTCGGTGGATTTTTGTGCAAAAGCAGTGCATGGCGTGTATCTCTGCAATGCACCGATGGGGCAACGGGTAGAAAAAGTATGTCCAAAAATTTTAGTCAACAGTTTTTGTACCTTATATGCCTCTGCATAATTTTCGTTGCAGTTCGGAATACCGGCCGACATTTCAAAATTGCTGGTCTGGAACGAGTTTTCATGCATGCTGAAGTCGCCTATATAAATAGGATAGGAAGATTAGGTTAGGTTAGGTTGTTAGGAAAGTTTTATCGCTCTGTGGTTGGCCTCGTTTGTCTTTCGCGTTGGGGACTGCCGAGCAATTCAGAAAAACGAAAATAATCAACCCTTTACCGTGTTTCATTGGTATAAATTATCCGCAGGACCCGGGTGTTTCTGTGTCCAGTTCGCAGGAAGCTATAGATTGAATTGAATTGAATTGAAATTCTGTATTTTTGGAGTTTCTTTCTCTTCCGGCCGGGACATCAACTCTGGATTTGGTGAAGTTGGTAATTTTTCGATTGAATAAAAGGAATATGCAAATGGTGAAAATTTATTTCGAAACCGAACCTTATTGTCACCGTCAATATCGTATCAATCACATGAAAAGCGATGGTCGAAAGCAAGTGAAAAAATACACAAAAACATCAAAAAGAGATTGAATCTGTTCCACGACATTCTTTCACATTCACTCAATTTTAGTTTGCCGAACTGCTATTCCATCAAAGCCCGTCAACGTACTGATGTGATCTTTCAATTCATTTTTTCCGAAAACCATCAGAGAATGGAATGGCCTTCCCTCGAGTTCAAAATTTATCTCTCATGCACGCATGTCCCTCGGCGTTGCACCTCAGACGTTTTTTTTTGCCCTTTGTTTGAAATGTCTCGGAACTGATTTGTGTTATGCTGATCTTTTTTCGAGATTGTTGCTGTTGTGCTTGTTTTTCACTCTTTTGTATTGAATTGATTTCTTTGACGAAGCCATGACTGTATCAATATCTTTGTGTGTTTGTGTTGTGTCTTGTGTCACCAGTTCATTTGTGACAGCATTGCCTGTAATAAATAAACAAATAAATAATAAATAAATAAAACCAAATTGGGAGAATCGAGAACGTTTTTGCAATGATATTTTAACGGGCAAAAAGGTAGGTACACGCAAACACAAAATATCATCGAGCATCGAGCCGGCATTGCTTCAAAGGCATCTCAAGCTATTTTGCAACACCGACAAACAACATTGAACAGATATGATATCCAAGTGGAGTGAGTACAGGCCCAAAAGACTGATGGAATTTCCGGTGTTGATGCTCAGGAGTTATCACGAAACCTGCCCTGCTGGAGAGGGATGAATAAAGGCTTATCAGATATCTATTGTGGTGCACCCTGCACCAAAAGATAGAAGTCTGCACGATTCAGGCAGGACCAGATGTGGATCAGACCTGCGAGGGATTGAGATGGCATCGTAAACTGTATTTTCAATCAACTGCGGCCTAAATTGATTTCACGACTAGTCGAATTTATTGGATAAAGTCTGCTGCAATGGGCAATCTTCGTACCTTCTCTCCCTGCACTGTTGGTCTGGTGGAAGGTACCTGGGTTCCCCTCGTTTCTTTTTACCCTAACTCCTAGGATAACTGCTTTCCGACAGTCCTGATTTGTCGACGCTTTTCTTGCCTGCCACTGAATCGAGTAGACTCGACTACAGGGTTTTCGTTCCAAACATCACAAGGGCAGTCTCAAAATGGTTTCTGTGATCACTGTGGCATATATTTTTTTCCCCAATCCACTTGCGCATGCGCGTCTCTGATTAGCTGTTGGGAATTCCAGCCAATTTCAACATCCAATTTTCAAAACCTAACTTAACCCAACCTAACCTGACCTAACCTAACCTAACCTGACCCTATTGCGACCCCAGAAAGAGTTGCGAAGCGGTGGCAAACACGCCAAATGGCAAAAAGCGGTGGCAAGGCAAAAATGCGAAAATTGATGACGTCACAAATTAAGACGACGTGATTGGCTGTTGCGATGCTGCTGTCCGCGGAAGTGGATTGGGAAAAAAATTATGCATCACTGTGGGACAGAAAATGGTGGAACTTCATGTTAATCATGGCAGTCACAAGTGGGTACAACGAACTCCGGCGACGTTTTTCGAACTTTTAGCCGTGATGGTTGCGGTGTTACGGTTCACGTTTGGTTGGCTTAAAAACCTATAGAAAAAAAAAGGAAATGTAATTTACGTCCCGAAAGTTGGACACCATGTTGCTATACCAACGAGAAAGGAGCTCGTGTATATGCTGTTATAATGTGATCAAAGGATGTTGCTGTGTTATTCTCTGCCACAGTTTTGGCACAAACAGTGCGGCAGAGAATATAAGCACAGCAACATCCTTGATCAGTATCACAATGTGCTCTGCAGCCCTCAATACCATTCAGGATCGGGGGACTGGGATAGAACGGACTGAGGCAGAAGTGGACTGAGGCAGATCAGTGCTTAAATTGTAAAATAAAAACGGCCGGCTCTCAACATTTGAAAAGGGCAAGAGAGATTTGAAAAGGGCTTTTGGGCCCTTCGGTTGTCGGACATTTTTGGGTCGTATTTCAAATTGATATGGGGTCTCCCCCGAAAAATTAAAGAACACATTCCTCCATTCTATTCTTCCCTTCCTCTTCTGGTTTCTTACAGCATTCAAATTCCCGAAAGGTGGCGAAATGCACAGAGGAGCAAGGGCTGCCACCTCTCAAAAGAAAAAGGGCAGCCGGCTCTGGGAGCCGGCGCCCCCAGGGGCGGCCGGCTCTGAGAGCCCGAGGGAGCCCGCTCAATTTAAGCCCTGGGCAGAATGGGACTGAGGTCGAATTGGACAAAGGAGGGAGTTTGGAGGGAATTTTTGCTTGGAGGTGGTAGCTTACACCTGTCCTAACTTAACCTAACCTAACCTAACCTGACCTAACCTAACCAGCAGAAATGAAAAAAATCAGCTTCCAAAAATGCAAATATTCTGCCTCAGTCCACTTCTGCCTCAGTTCGTTCTGCCCCAGTCACCGGTCCCACCATTCATGCTATTATTTATGTATTGCTGAAGTCACTGATGCAAGCGCAAGCTACTTCCCAATGACCCTGTGTGATGGCGGACACCACATTTCCGCACACTCCTCAGTCCCATCCTTTCAGCCAGTGGCACCCCTTGTCTTCACACACCTCTTACCCGCTATAGGATGGAATGCCACTGCTGTATAATAATAAAAGGAACAGCGCGGCGCGACGTTTTCACTATTTAGTCAACTCGATAAAACTCAATCCAAGTAGGTAATCTTAACCATCTAATAAAATTTGATTGGAAAAAGCGAGAGTCTCCAACATATCACGTAGCAAAGTAGGAGAATGTAGTCTGAACCACCCTCTCAACTACGAACTATACTCTGCTGTGGCTCCAAACCCAAAAGCACATGGAACTGATCGGCGCCTTTGGACTGATAGTTCCTGCGCGAAAGCAAAAAGGAATGGAGATATGCCACACTGCCTTTTAAGGATCTGGGGTAGATATTTTAGGGATCTTTCAGGAATGGGCAATTACAGGGCAAAAAGGAAAAGAGGCGTGAACAGGGAGCACGAACAAATGAGACACTTTCGTGCTGGATTGTCCGCAAAAACCAGCTCTCTCCAGGTAGGGGTGAGATTTGTTTTCTTGTGTTTTTCTAACTATCGGGCAAGAGCTTACGAAAAGGCAATACTCTGCAGCACCTCCACCAAACAGTTGTCTAAACAAATATGAATTGTTGTTAATGGGATCCATTCGTACCACCAGACAGATTGGCAAGTTGACCGGGAATTGCTGCATCGTCACCTTGGTGAATAGTTGTGGCGCTGTGAATAGCAAGGAATGTGGGAAGTGTTCTGTTCATTGCGCTCGATAAGCTTGTTGGTAAATGAAAGAACAGTTCCATCAACGTGCCAAGACAATTATTGAACACGCATTGCAAGCTCTGCTAACAGCTATCACCAACGATCTTTCACAAAATTTCCACGAAATCATAATTTCGTATGAAAGTACGCCTACAAAAAATAATAAACGGTCATTCATTCATACATTCATGCTCGAATGTTCTGTACCTCTCTGTTCCTTTCGAAATCTCCAGACAGCCCAGCTTTCCTGACAAAGCTCGCGCTTCGCCTTTCAATATAGGCCATCTTTTTGTAATTGTTATTTTCAATGGGCGTTAGGTATATTTGAAATCGACCAATGGTTGCGGGAAGAACCAATGAAAGCAACGCGAAATTAGCCCATATCAAGAAGTTTTGCAAAAGCAACGAAATAACACCCAGATGTCGGCTTTGTTGGCCGAGTGGCAAAGGCGTTGGAATTGTAATCCAGTGCACGCAACAGTTTTGTGGTTCGAATCCTCTCTCCTCCAAATTTTTTCAACCGATGTTTTTGTGCAATTTTTTCGATCGAATTTTTTCCGTCTCAACAGTCTGATGTCGTGATTGTCCGAAATAATTTCGTCGGACAAACGCGCCACACCCATGTCGGACTATTGCGACATCGAACAACCGAGTCACCAATAACTATTTATTTGCCAAGAGGTACGTGACCAAATTTTTTGTCATGAAAATTTTTGAATTCGTCATAATGCAGCGTAAACATTGTAATCTGCCCATTTGTCATTGTTGGAAGTGAGTGTTGAACGATCATGACACCATCTTTGTGCAGACAATGAAATGCGTGTGGCTTTGGGCGTGGCATGCCATCAAGACGTCTGCAAAAAACTGACGTCCAAATTTTTGAACGTACCTATACCTATAATTGAAATCCGTTCTCGGTTCAAAAATGGCCGATTTGCATTGAATTTGCTGCTTCGTACAAATCTGTTTATCATTGGGGTTTGATTGTTGTTATATGCATTTGATAAGCCTGCCAGCTGAATTGCCAGTTTCATTTTACCTGGATCAGTTTTCTCATCGGTAGTTTGCCTGTGTAGCAGATATAACGCATTAAAGCGAGAGGCATTTCCAACAATAGAATTTGGTACCTCATTTCACTCCCCTCATTGCATCCTGTCGGCTTATTCCTAAATAGCGAATTCGGCAGAACTGTGAATAACAGATAGCTGTTTGCTCTTCAGGGAGGGTGAGGGCACCGGGCTTGAGTTGGGGTTTCCATTCGACAATATTTATACCATGTTGAATGCCTATTTACAAACACCGTTCAGTCAGATGTGAAATGAAAAACCCGGTTCGCGACTGACAACAAATGCGGTTCCGCCAGATAGCTTCCACGGCTGTTTGTTGTGTCCTCTGTGTGCCTGCCCAAACGAACGCGCCCTGTTGTCTACTTTAGTCGTCTGCTACGCATAAACGAACGCGCCCGTTTCACTGTGGCGGGACAATTCTTGCTGAAGGGGAGGGAGATCAATGGGGAGAAACAGGATAATGGTGGCAAAATTTTCCGCCAGAATGAAGTGATGAAGCGGCACAGCGATTTCTTTGGCCGTTTGAATGCTTTCAGACCAACATATTTTCCATGTCCCGCCCATATTGGCGCACAGGCCGCGCCCACGGGCGATCCATCCATCCAATCGCGGCCGAAAAGCCAACCAGAAAAGGGTGCCTTTACTTGCAGTTCTCAGGACGTCGCATCTGGGCGCTAAAACAATTTGTTTTCCTTCTGGAGAGAATGGTGGAACGGAGAACAGGCCGAAAAACGAACGCAAGCGCGCGCTTGGAAGACGGTTCTGGAAATGTTTGGTTTGCAGCGGCCGCCGTCGCCTCTGTCTTGTTGGAGGAAGGACGAAACCATCCTCCCCTCCCTCCTTCGAGCTGAAATTTTCAACAAACATCAAAAAAGCTCTGAAAGGAAAACCTACCACTGTTTGTTTGTAGCAGGCCGGACCTAAATCGACAATTTAATCTTCCACTGCACGGGCCTGTAATTCGACGTGCAACGCCTGTCTGCCAGCATTTTGATGCCCACATCTGCCACATCTACCGCTCCAAATGTCACCTCGCCCAGAAGGATTTGTGCGTGGTGAATCCGCAAACAGGACCTCCTTCGCTGCAAGTATTTCCGAGTTGCATGCAGTATCTCAATTCAGGATAGAGTTGTCAGCAGATGGGATTCGTTTGCGTCTTTGTGATTCAGTGATGGTGGGCTGAAGTCGCCTGAACCGGAGACAGTTTCAGCTCACGGAATCGCAGTTCTGAGCGACTAATTGCTGTCAGGCAGACTTGTCATATTTCGAGCTTGGCGAGGCATGATTGCCACAACCGCAATGGCGTGATCGACGTGACCACTTCCGTTTCCTGGCAAGTTTCCAAGTTTACCGGCGGACAGTCTCCACAATTCGAGAAGGACCAAGGTTTGACCGTCATGTTTGTGATCCTTTGACAGTCTATCGTCGAATAAAATGTGGCTGAACATGGAACATGGTATGCAAGCGCCAGGAGATGTTCCGTTCCCGTTTCCAAACTTCAACGCCGACACCACAGCGCAGGCACAAGGATCCACGACTGGAATGACATCCCCTCGGTTGGATTCACGTCTGGTGAACTTTAACGTGAACTGCCGTTTATTTGCTGCCAACCTTCAATCGGCGATGAAAAGGTCAGGCGCATTTCGTGGCACCGGATGTCCAAGTGACTTGACTCATTTGTTGACGGGAACACCGGAGATTGGCCAAGTGAATGACCCTGCTGCTCAGGCCATGACCTGGGCGAGGACACAGAGCAAGCTGGGAGCTGGCAGAATTGCGGCTGATGATGTTGACCGAGAAGTTGACCTCGCTCCGGACGATGATAGCGACGAGCAGGCCGATGTTGATGTCGACATTGACCCGGTGGACTCTGACGAGGATGAACTTGACCCCTCGTGCTCACGTCTTGACCACGCAGAACTCCCCTCAGATCCCAGTGGACATCCGAATCTTTTGAACTATTTCACCCAGTCGGACTTGGCCGGTGCGATATCTAGTCAGGACCATTCATCCGCCGGCAGTTGGTCTCACCATCAAACAGGCCGGACGCATTCGCCAGCTTTTTCCGATAGCTCCAAGGGCCACAGCCCCGACTTCGTGCACCGCGGTGGCCAAAAGTCATTCAGCAGCACAACAGGCGAACATGTCAAGAGGAAGTCAAATGCAGCATCCAAACCCCCTTATTCCTACATCGCCCTGATAACGATGGCCATCATGCAAAGTCCGCACAAGCGGTTGACCCTAAGCGGTATCTGTGACTTCATAATGAGCCGGTTTGGCTACTACAGGGACAAGTTCCCCGCCTGGCAGAACTCAATCCGCCACAACCTCAGTTTGAATGACTGCTTCGTGAAGATCCCACGAGAGCCCGGAAACCCCGGCAAGGGTAACTACTGGACACTTGACCCAATGGCGGAGGACATGTTTGACAATGGGTCATTCCTGAGGCGGAGGAAGCGCTACAAGCGCGCCCATCACGAATTCTTTCGTGACCCAGCAACGGCTGCCCTCTTCGCAGTTGTCGCATCTGACCCGTTCAATTTTCACCCGGCCATGCGGCCACCCAACTTCCCCGCAGTGCCACCCTACGCCCACCCGTTCATGAACTTCAATCCCATGCAAGGAATCCACCCTTTCTCACCATTCCTTGCGCAAATTCGGAGTGAATTCAACCTTCCACGTGTGCCAATCCCATTCCACGGACATGGTCCTTTCGATCCTTCGGGAGTCCTGGGGTCTTCGAGGCCATTTCCGCTAAGACCTTGTGCAGTGCCCAGTGACAAACCATTGTTGGGTGGTTCAGTGACCGGTAGCGTTGAAGGTTCGAAGATGGCCTCAGAGGACGAAAGTTTGCGAAAGAAGGAGCGGAAAGGTTTCAGCATCGATAGCATCATCGGAAAGAACTCGAGCTGCAGCAAGAGTTGAACAGTGGAACGGTTCGTGATTGGAACAATCCGAAAAACTGACATTTTCATGGTTGGTTTTGAGATGGTACGTTGAGACACAGCAGGAACAAAGAGTCTGGACGTCCGTTTAACCGTAGCCTCCGAGAGAACAAGGCCATTGCGCAGAAATTAAAAATAGGCGTGACGTCACAGGACCGGATGATGTTTCCTTGAGTTTTGAATGCGTCCGAATGGCGGACCGCGGCGCCCAAGGAAACTTCCATTTCTCTTGATCTAGACGACGGATTTTGATGAAATTTTTCATGGAGGAAAGCGAAAAAAAGTGCGATTTCAAATATTTTATGGTTCTTGACTTTCTGCAGGAAAAAACGAAATTACTTCAGGAAATAGTTCAGGTTAAGATGCGAAAGAATTCCGGATTCCTGACATACCTATTTTGATTAATTGCGCGATTTTTTCTGCTGCAACGTGGTTTTGACCTGCGGAAGAGTTGTAGATTTCACTTTCAGCTTTCCAAAAAGTCCAAAATCATTCCCGTCGGGTCTTGTGACGTCACCAAACCAGCGCAACGGCCTTGTTCTCTCGGAGGCTACGGTTTAACTGGGTGTGCATTTTATCATGTTTCACAATATGTACCTACTTAATGGGCACAAAACCTAAAGCTTATTCTGCTTGAAGATGCAAATCGGGAATCCATTTAGGTTTACTCTTCTGGCACAAACAAACTTTGATTTCTGTGCTGAATCGGCAGTTTTGGATCGTTTTTTATGGTTGCAGGATTTCTGGTTACCTTTTTAAGCATATACTTGAGAGTATTCTTTGTCTGTGTCTTCATGTGCAAAGAGGTGCACTCACCCTCAGTTTCGACTCAATTACTTGAGCCAATTCAACAGGCGGATGCATCTTTCAATGCAACAATGTAAAGGGTTGCGCATAGAAATGAAAATATCGCAACACAAATCTATCCGTCTGTTGGATTGACTATTGAGTTGAACTCTTTCATCTTTGGTGTGAGTGAGTTGCAATGGGCAAACCGGCTGATAGTCTGTGACAATAAAAAAGTCCAAAATTCGAAATTGGCAGAACGCGCGGATCCAACGCGCGGAGAGATGAAAAGAAGTGCGAAACCATTTTTCACTACATATCAAAAAGAACGCAAAATTTGGCCCAGAAATGCAACCCATACAACCAAAAGAAAATTCCCTGCAA
>JASGXE010014349.1:0-10908 GCA_030068105.1 Sinentomon sp. SZTP_YWyxl | reverse complement strand
CCTACTAATTTTTCACCATTGGGAGAATGAAGAAGTCAAGGCCATGGCCCTGGTGGACCTGTCGAACAGAGTAAATCTGATACCATACCATACCCACTGTAAGAGACAGGCGAGCAGCAACTCACAGTGCTGCTCGCTGGAGCAGCACTGAGCTGCTCCAGCGAGGACTAATTTCAATATGGCAGCCATCCACTGCTCCGAGGCATAGGGGAAACCCTTCCGCAGCAAAGCCTTCTATGACTTCGGTGGCTTCCAGCTCATTCGAAGGGAAACATATCTGCCTATCCATGAATTGCAGAATTACAGCATGACAGAATCGTCGGATAACAAGGCACACGGTAGCTGGGCTCACTCCAAACAGGTTGGCCACAGTCCGGTACTCGGACGAACTGGCAAGCCAATACAGAGCTATGCACACCTGTTCGTAAGTAGAAATTGCCTTCCGGAAGTTGGAGTCTGACTTGCCCAGCTGTATTTCCAGAGCGGTAGCTAGTTCGGCTACGGCTGTTCGAGGAAGCCGAAAGTTGGCCTTCCAGTCGCCTTCGTCCAAGGCAGGAACTATGGTCAACCACCACTCACCACTGCGCTGCTTCATCCACACAGCCCTGATGATTTTTTTGGAAGCAGCATTCTTGATATGCCATAGCAGCATTGCGACTCTCTTGTAGCTTCGCGCTCGTTGAAAAGCGGCCATAGCCTGGACTTGACAAAACATGCTCGCATCACACTGCATTGTCGCAATGGTGCATTGGCCTATGAGGCTGCCTAGTAACAAGGAATTCATCCTTTGCCAGTGCAGTTAACACAGAATGCCTGCCAAAAATATAAAAAATACAGAAATTATTCCATCGATCGGGCTGCAGCCAACACCAGCTGCAAACCAGATCTGGCAGCCTCCAGTGTAAACAGCATTACCAATGAAGTAACTTCATGAGTTTGCTTCATGGATGAAGTAATCAGCTGATTACTTCAACTCCATGAAGTCACTTGGAGCTTAAAGTTACTTCAACCTTCAGTGTAAATGGGGTATTAGTCTTAGTCCATCCAAATTGTGAGGTTCAAAAGCCACTTGTGGATGCAGCCTTCACAAATGCACAGCGGATGCCACTCTTCTGCACTGTTCCCGAAGAGCATATTTCGAGGCGAAAACCATTTCAACCAAACCAACATCTGCGCACCGAAATCCAACAAAGATGGTTGCCATCGCAAGTCCGCGGTGCTCATAAAGGTGTTTCAGTGGAAATTGAAAAAGTGAAGAATTATGGAACAAATTTCAGGGCATATTTTTGGAGGATTTTCGGGCATATTTTTGAAAAAGTGAAAATATTGTGCATATTTTAGTGCATATTTTGATGATTTTCGGGCATATTTCAGCCAAATTTCATGCACATTTGCATGCATATTTGAACATTTTGCGGGCATATAAATCCGCCCCATGCTCTGCTACTGTTCGTTCTCCCCGATACCGTTAGTTCATAAAAGCGTCCCATCACAAAAGTTGAATTTATTGCAGAGATTTCTAAAAGATTTCTAAAAGAGATTTTTACATACAGGCAGATTATCTGACACCTTGCTGCCAACGTTGCGTTCCAAGAGAACTTGAACCATCAGCGACTGACGATATTTTTGCCATTTTGATCATGCTCACTCGACTTCATGTAAGTAGAGTAGGCGCCCACTCAGCTTTGTTTTCTTTTCAAAAACACATGACAGTCGTTACGTATTACGTTGGTGTTGCTCTGCCCAAACGTGAACTTTAGTGCTCATTGCTTTCCGGAAGAACTCAATAATTTTGTGAGTTGCATATCTTGACACTCAGCTGCTCCACTCGGCCGTCTTCACGTCACAGAGCCTGCCGCACAGTGAAGATTTTCCGTCTCAATTGAGCACAGCCGGTGCGCCACCTCCGACAGAAATGCCTGGGAGATGTGCGTGCTCTGAGATTGACTTGGGAAGAAGGATTTGGGTTGTTGTGAAGAATTCACAAAATTGATACTGGGATGTACAACAAGCTATGAACATACGGAGCTTATCAAAAGTCCTCGAACATAGGCGATATTATGAAGGCCAGGCTAATACAGGGGCCATCTAATTTCAACAGGGCTTGATGCAACTTCACACCTTGCACGAGTGTCATGATGTTTTGCAGCGCACGATGCCATGTATTCTGAATGGCCCCTGAGTTAAAACCGAGCTCCTATGTTCGAGGACTTTTGATAAGCTCCGTATATATAGTATGAACACTCATTGCGCACACGTAGGCAATTGAGTGATCACAGAACTGCATGAAACAAGCTTAGAAATTTTTGAAATGATTTATTTGCACGCATACTTCACACTTGCAACAGACAAACATATGGTCACGACAGCAGCTTTTTCAAATACTGGACACGGTACGCTTTTGCCAGCCGAAACTTCAACTTCTAACCACCCGTCTTTCCCTGTTTCCCATTCAGAAGCATCATGCAGGGAGCAGGTGGGCCAACGGCACGGGCATCCCCACGAATACATGCTTCCGAGAGACTCGCTCGTCCTTTCCTTGGTTGCTTTTGGGTTCTCTGGTAGGAAATTTGTTCTCTGGAATGCACCCAAATTGAATCGTAAAATTTAAAATTTCTTCAGTTTCTGCGGGCTCCGCAGTCCACCCAGACGTTCCACCAGGGTCTCTGTCAATTGGAACGCCGCTGGGGCTCCCACAGACATCACCTCGTGTACTGGAGACTCCGCTTTGCACACACTCTCGACTGGCTGCGCCCTGATTATAAAAGTTTTCAGGAAAATGGGCTCCAGTCCTTTTTTCAAACACTGAATGTGTTCCAAGTTCTTTTCTTTCGAGCCAGGGCCAGCTTGAATCTTAACGCATGTGAAGTAGCCCCCCCCCACAGGCTATGTTACCATAACGTGTTTCAAACTTTGAATTTACCAGTCGCAAGATTAATGCTGGCTAATGCCCAAATTTGATCGTTAATGTACTTGCCGCTGAAGTATTGCTGTAGATTTTTGTGGAGCCATTTTGAAGGTCATACTCACCCGCCACAGCCTGTGGCAAAACGTAAAAAATATAAGACGTTGAATAATCTTCAGAATTTGAATGAGAATAATAATCACTGAGTGTCGACCCCAAATGTTCGCTTGAGAAGCCTTGTTTAATTGTTGTACCAGGGAGGATTGAAAAGTCTCCAACGGCCTTTGGTGGAAAAAAGTCATCCCAGACCTGAGAAAATATAAAGACTGCGATAGGTTTAATACTTCTTTTAATAGTTACATACTTTTTTAAAAGAATTTTCACAGGTTTAAAACCCCATTCTTACTTACCACATTCTTCCTTACCCCATTCTTCCTTGCCGCATGCAAACCAAAGGAAAGAATGTGGTCGCGATTTTATATTATGCTCTTTCGACTTGTCTTGTCGGACATATTCAGATTATGAATGATGGGCCGCGAGCAAACTGGACACTCTACTGTCATCAAAATTTTTCTCCTGCAAGGGAAAAAAGACCTTTCAACCACATGATGGTAATATGACACCACCTTCACATTTCAAAGTGTGATCCGATGTTGGGCAAATTTATTTTCCTGTCTGGAAAGAACAAAAATAATTTTGGTTTAGTTTTTTGGAAAATTAAACTTTCCCAAAAAGATGGCAGAGTTTTAATGTGCTTTTCAAAAAATTATTCCCCCGGAAGTGGAGTATTGATAGCAGCAAGACAGGACTCACAGCCACAGTGCAATTTAATGTGGTCCTGGCTTGATGAATTTTACTCCAGCAAGTGGCACATTTTTAAAAAGAAAAAAGGCTGGAGCTTTATATTACTTATGTTGTGAGTTAAATTTACTATGAAGTGGTCTGAGGCAGTTTTACAATCCATTTTTCTCCGCATTTGATCAGTTGTTTGGTGTGATAGGGTGGTGCCAAATTATAGCCCTGGAGGATTCGGAAGAAAGCGGCGAGGATCACACTCTGGTTTTAATAAGCACACTGGTCCCCTCTTTGTTGATTTGGTAATTGTCGGAATTCTCAATCTCAGTACTTGTTTGAAACAGCATATAAATACATGCGAAAAGCAAGAGAAAAAAATCAGACACGTCCCCCTGCGGGAAAGGACAGACAATCAGATACCCCAATCCTGGCTCGGCCACCAACACCTGCCATACCAGTGTCAACGGAGATTCTATAGGATCACACGACGGCTCTGAACCACACGAATGGATCCAATTATTTGGAAGTTGTCTGGCAGCGATCTTTCGATCACAAATTTCGAGTGAAGTTCCCACCCCTCGCGGACAATTTCAATCACGGATTTCAACGTTTAAAAAATTTTGATAATCTGGATCCTGCAATTGAATGCACCAAGACAAGACAAGACGTAAGGTTTGATGCCTTCTTTTCGGCTAAAACCCACATCCAGAAATCTACCCTCGACTAAAAAGACAAACACCTCTGAAGAAACATCTTTCACTCACACAATCTTTCCCAGTGCACTGTGGAACACAACTGACAAACCATAAATTTGGTATCTAGGTACTATCTTCTACCTAGGGCCTACCTCAATCTTGAATGCCCTATTTAGCACCATCATCAAAACCAAAATAATGTGCACGTCAGACTGTTCTTGCAAAAATTCCAATGCTCTTCTGTCCCTGGAATATAATCGAAGACAAGTTACCTACCTAAAGAATAAAAATAAAAGAGCAACAGAAAACTTAGCTTGGGACTTGGATGAATCTTCGTATCATGCACTCCGTACCCTTCTGATCCGATGGTCAAATCTCACGTTCCCAGATTCATACTTCTGATCTGATTATATAATCTCCCACTCCCAGATTCATTCACTTTCATCCATCAAATGCTTGTCCACCTCCACCACCATCGTCTACCGAATCAGTCCATTCCAGGGGAACGATCCAGCCTCCTCCACTCCACGCGGCCAGTCCACAACCCGCAGTGATGCCACAAATCCTTCACCACTTGCTCAGCGTCAGATCACTCATCCCCTGGGCTAGGCATCGTCACCACACCAGCTCGTCATTCACCCAGCGTCATCTCCAGAGTCCTTCAGACATCCCTTACCACAGTTCGTCCACCTGTTCCCCTTGCCATTCGTCAATAACCTGAAAAAGGAAAAAAAAAGGGAGGAAAAGGATGAAGGAAAGGAAGCAAAGCAACTTCAAAGAGGCAATTTAAAAAAGAAAGAAGAAAAAGAAAAGAATCAAAGATGACAAAAAGAAATACAAGAAAGAAATAAAGATGCAAAAAGTGAATAAAATGAAATAAAGATGAGAACTTCCCCTTTTCAGTGCACTGCAACGGGGGAATGGTTCGCCTTGTGTCAGTCACGCGGCGAGAGCGCTGTCCGGCATAAGCTCGGTTAACTAGCGCAGGGAGTCACGGAGGCACCAGCGGCGTTCGCCAGCAGTACGCACACTCCCTCTTCCCAGCTGCGTGAAAAAGGTTTTGCACTGACCACGCAGTGGGGGGCCGCCAACATGGGCCGCCGTCTCCGGGTAGGTTCCCAGCTTAGGTCTGGGCGTGGGTCCCCGACCCTTTCCCAAACCTCTCTATATCAACCCCGAAGCAATGCACCAGATCGGATCCGATCTCAAATGAAAAAATACATAAAAATGATTGAAAAATAAAATCAAATAAAACGAAGAACACAAATGTCGAAGAAAGGTAAGATTAGATACAAGACAAAAATCTCCAACCGCCCTCACTCCTAGGCCACAGAAACCTTTCCCTTCCACTTCACAAGATATTGCTTAGCATGTTCCACCCACAAGACTGATTTCTTCTCCCTCCCTATTCCCAGTCGCTCACGGACAAGCGCCCATTCCTGCTCTTTGTGAACACCCCTGTCCATATCCATCCACCCAAAAAAACGTCTCTTTTCCATCATTGACTTGCACCACAGGAATATGTGGCACAAGTCTTCCGACTCTGCCCCACAGAGCCTGCATTCCTCCTTCCCATCCACCCAACGCAATCGTCTCGCAGTTTCCAGAGCACCCACCCTGGCCCGAAACAACAAGTCGCTGCCAAAGGAACCATCATATATTCCATCCCAACTCATTTGATCATTTGCAGAATATCCAGTCAGTGAGCTTTTTTGTGACACTTCCCTTCTCCACCGATGCCACTGCTCCTGTTCAATCTCTCTCCTTTCTCTGCGTACACAATCCTTCTCGGATTCCAGATCCATGTACCTGCCCCATCCTAATGTGCCCTTCCACCTTTCAATTTGACGAATCCGTTTTTGCCATGATGTTCCACTTCTCATTGCCTGCACATACATGAAAACCTTCTTCGCAAACCGGTCCCGATCCATGTATTGCACACTTGCCAAGTACCCAATCTTAGCTCTAGCTTCTCTCACCTCAAAACTTGCACATGCCCACTCTCCATCCAACCCAGCTTGAGCTACCAGCCTATTTCCTCCCATGGCCCTCAAGCCAACATCTCTCTGGCAATAACCTCCTGCAAGTTATTGACTTACCAACGAGAGTAACTACTGATACGGCAACAATTATTGATCACATTGTTATTAACAGTTCTCTTAAGCTTTTTTGTTCTTTGATTGCAGGTGGAACACTTGCTTTTGATATTTCCGACCACTACGCTTGCTTTCTTCAGTTATATATGCCCAAATTGCCCGATGGCTTTCATAAGGAAACTACTCGAGACAAACTACAGCAAGCCAGATTAATATATAATTATGAACTATTACAGGCTCAGCTGTTAAATGTGGACTGGCAATCTTTTTATAGCATAGAGTGCCCAAATGCACTTGTTTCTGAATTCACTCGCATCTTTCTCAGTGCAAAGATATCTTGTTCTCGTGCTCAGGCCTCAAGGAAGATAAATAAATACAATACTCCTCGTAAACCATGGATAACTCCTGAACTTTTAAAATCAATCAAAGTCAAGGACCAGTTATTTTTTCGCCATAAAAAGAACCCTGGTAATATGGCTCTAGGAGAGAGGTATAGGAAATTTAGAAACAGTGTCACTCAGCAACTCCGTTCGGTGAAAAGATCTTATTTTGCTATGCAATTTGCAAAATTTCATGGCAATTCTAGGAAAACTTGGGGTGTCATTAATGAAGTTCTTGGGCGTGATAAGCCAAAAACTGAAATAATATCCATGCTTCATGGTACTACCACTGAGTCATGCCCTGTTAAAATTTCAAATACTCTTAATGAATTCTTTGTGTCTGTAGGAAGACACACTTTTGTGGGGCCAAGTCTTGACTTTGGTCTGCCCCAATCCTCCAGACCTTGCCGTTCTTTTTTTCTTATGCCCATTGTTAAGTCAGAGATTTTGGCTATCGTTATGTCACTTAATGCCACAGGTGGACCAATTGATGAAATTTCTTGTCGTGATATTAAAAATGTAATTTCCATTGTTGTTGAACCAATTGTTCATATTTGTAATGCAATTTTTCATTCTTGTATTTTTCCTGATAATTTGAAAGTAGCTAGGGTCACACCAGTCCACAAGAGTGGATGCAAATCTGATCCTGCAAACTATCGTCCAATTTCCGTACTCCCAGCTCTTTCTAAGATTGTGGAGAAAGCTATTCATTCTAGACTGGCAAATTTTTTGTGTTCTGAAAAAATCCTACACCCAGGACAGTTTGGTTTCCGAAGTGGCTCTTCCACCAGACATGCCATTTCTTCTGCGGCATCAATCATTCTGAATGCTATTAATGACTCAAAAATTGTTTGTGGCCTGGCATTAGACTTATCCAAAGCTTTTGACACAGTGGATCATGACATTCTGCTTGCTAAACTTGAACACTATGGTATTCGTGGAATGGCTCTTAATCTTTTTAAAAGTTATCTCACTGGGAGGACACAAATAGTTAAACTTGGTGAGGTTTCCTCTGAACCGATGCTACTTAGATGGGGTGTCCCGCAGGGTTCTGTTCTAGGCCCTCAATTGTTTCTGTTGTATATTAATGATTTGCCTTTAATTAATTTATCCAGTCGCATTATACTTTATGCAGATGATACCACCCTATTTACAGTTACTGATGATATTAATTTTGGTATTAGACAGCTACAGTGTGATTTTGACCTTGTCTCTCAATGGCTGCTCGCAAATAAGCTTAAATTAAATGTCAGTAAAACCAAATTGGTCATTTTTCGATCCCAGAGGATTGCATTGCCTGATTCGGCCTTTATTCTTCATGACACGCTGCATATTCCAGCAAGTGGTTTCATGAAATTTCTTGGGGTCTTTTTGGACGAATTTTTGAATTGGTCCGTTCAAACTACACATGTTGTAAAATGCATGAATTCCATGATTTACACTTTTGGGAGGATCTCCCGCTTTTTCCCTAGTGATATTCTCCGCATGTTATATTTTAGCTTTGTCCATTCAAAATTGATTTACGGAATCGAAGCTTGGGGTTCGGCTTACCGAAGTTCTCTGATTCCTATTTATTCCAAACAAAAGGCTATTGTTAGGCTTGTTTCACATGTAGGAAGACTGGAGCCTTCTCGCCCATTATTTTTGTCCCTAAAGATTCTACCATTTTTTTCTTTGGTTTTTTACAGAACTTGCCTTTTAACATTCTTGGTTGTCAGATTTCAGGCACACATTACAGACTTGCATTTTAAGAAAGCCCAAGGTCCTTACTCCACAAGATTCTCTACGTACGACCGTTTAATTTCATTGCGCCCTCATAACAATGCTGGTAAGAGAAGCCCAGGCTACAGATGGGCTCATTTTTGGAATTCTCTCCCCCCTGCACTAACGGTGGAACAACATCTCAAGTCTTTTCAGTCTGGACTCTATAGTCATTTGTGGACAACAGAATCCTTGGATAATATTTTGTCCTTGTTTTCTTTTCACGAATAACAAGAACCAACTTGCTACCATAAAGTGTATCCAGACACAGACAGTCATGAATGGTTGTCATCTTTCCCCCCTCCTCAATTAAAGATATTTCAATTTGGGGTTATTTAGGGAGGAGCTTGCGCTGGCTCTGCCAATTCCCCTTCCTTTCCCTAACCCGGTTTCTCAAGCAATCCATAATTATCACAGATTAGGACTATTTTGGAATTTACTCAGATAGGTAATAGGCCTAACTGGTTTTAAGTTGTAATCATTATTTACAGCTTTGCTTACTTATCAATGTCCTTATTTTCTTCTCTTTTCCTAACTTACGGTTGTGGCTCACCATGCCCAACTCCATTGCATTTACATCTAGGGTTTGTCTTTGGCCAAATTACTGAATGATGGCCGGTGGTTCACTTTTCTTGTGATTTGAGGTTGTTTCCTCTTTTTGTTGAATGGCCTGGTGCATTGAACATGGATGATTGTTTTCAATTTTCATAATTTCCAACAACACTGATGATCCATGAAACACTGGGATGTTGGCTGCATGATTGAGCACCAATTGTAAGTTTTCTCTCAATATATATTTTTTGTTGCTTTCTATTGTACCAAAATTACATTTGTGCATGGTACCTACACATTAATTTGACATTGGGATAAAAAAATAAAAAACAGAAAAACAGAAAACTGTTCAAAAGGCCTTCAATCCCAGCTCCCAAACATAATACTTCCTGACCATATGTCAAAGCTGGCACCACAGCACCTTTCCACATCCATCTCATCATTTCTGGACGACACAATGCCCACTTACCCATATTTTTCGTCATTCCACCTAACCTCCTTGCCTTTGCCCTAAGCCCTTGCTTGAATGTTGCAAGATAATCCTCTGTGTCTGAAAGCTCCACGCCCAGGTATTTATAGCATCTCACCCTCTCAATGTCCCAATCCCCAACAACTAGGCCACCATTGCCCTCCCAATTCCCAGAGAAATTCACGACCTTTGTTTTTTCTTCGCTAAACAACCATTCCTTTTCTGCTCCAAATCTGAATGTCTCACTCATTAGCATCCTCATATCATCCTCCTTTTCACCCTGCCACACAATATCATCAGCCAGAAACAAACCAGAGAGTGTGAAGGACTCGCCATGCTCCCCACTGGACCAATCCCATAACTTGAAACCATACTGCCCCCCAAGTCTATCGATACGTTCCTCCAACTCCCCCAACACCAAGATAAAGAGCAACGGTGACATTGGACAGCCCTGGCGAAGCCCTGATTTACATTCCACCCCACTGAGCACTATATCCCCCCCAATGAAAATCATACATACTACCGCTGTACAAAGCCTGAATGAGTTCTACAAACATGTCACACACTCCAACTGACCTAAGCCTCATCCAGATATCCTGCCACCTCACTCTGTCATATGCTCCCTTGATGTCAACAAACACAGCCCTCAAGTCCCGTTTTTCAATTCGTGCACACTCAATCACTTGAGAAATAATGAACAGATTGTCACACAACTGTCGGCCCTTTCGAAATCCTTGCTGCATTTCACCTAAGCATCCAGCTGATTCCAGCCAGCATTCCAATCTCGCAGTCAAAATACCTACAAATAACTTGTATTCCTGACTGGTGACCGCAACAGGACGATAACTCCCAATAGAACCCTTATCTTTCCCACCTCCTTTATAAACCATCTTAACTCTGACTTTCTTCCACTCATCTGGCACTCTCTGCCGCTGCAGTAAGATGTCATTAAACTCTGCCCGAAGCCTCTCCTTACTCCGAGTCCCCAGGCACTTCAGACCTTCTGCCAACACACCATCCTCCCCAGAAGCCTTTCCCACACTCAGTTTTAGCAAGCCCCGTACCCAATTCTTCCATGCTGATTATGTTCACCAAACTTGAAGAATCCAAATTGTCCAGCCCTATCTTCACTGGCCCATTTCTCCAGGAATCTTCACATCCCCCATGTTAGCCGGGCCCCAAATTTCATTTACATATTCCTGCAATGCCGCCAACATAATCATCTGTCCTCCTTTCACAGTCCTCAACCCTTTTC
>JASGXE010014348.1:0-11928 GCA_030068105.1 Sinentomon sp. SZTP_YWyxl | reverse complement strand
TTCAGGTCCATTTTTGATGAAAAATTGTGGATTTTTAAAAAAAATCTTGTCAAAAAAAAAAAACATTTTACTGGAAAGGAAAATCCTCCTTTGTTCCTGTCCTCGACTGAAGCAAAACAACTTTCTTATTCATTTGCGATTCAGGAGTTTCACCACCCTGTGAGTGCATGCATCCTTCAATTCACAAGTCATTGTGTATGCATGCAAGGGCGGTTTGGTGACGGCGACAAAAGTCCACAAACAAAAATAGGGACAATTCAAAACAGTGAAACTGCAGCCAGCCGAATAGGATAAAAATAGAAAAATAATAAATCCACAATCTGTTGGTTGTAAAAGATTCATATCCCACAACGACGCACATCCCACTTGCACGGTAGAGGAAGGACATAAAAAATATTCGACCTTATTTTTAGTTTGAGCCCAAAGTTTGAGAAATTCAACCAGCACAAAAAGCATGTCATTCTTCTTTGGTGAAAAAATTATGAGGGCGTGATTTTCCATATCTAGCCCTTTATCGATCTGCGCCCCCTACAGGGGACAGGGTATTTTTAACTGGTAATGACCTCCGAATTTGGAAATTTTTGACCAAAATTTTTTTTTCGCCATTTCAGATGCTTTGGAACCTTCCGCATATGACCTCCTGACGCCAGAGTTGGGAAAAAATGCATTCGCGATGAAACACGGAATCCAAAACTCTTTGTTTCATTTAAATCCGTTCAGTAGAACCGAAGATATCGACGTTTATTCATTTTCACTATTTTTTGACATTTCTACCCGTCCAGAGTACTCCTGATCAACACACCACCGACATCTGTCGATTGGATTTGAATCACTGATGTCTTTGCAAACCATATTCAGTTCGAAAACTTTTGTCGAGATGGCAGCTGGCGAAAAAATTGCGCCAATGTTCACACCCGCTGGACAGGAAAGTTCAGCTCTCAACTCATAGATGGCAGAGGAATGCAAACGAAGCGCTGTTTTGATGCATTTCCGCGGCAAATCGTGTTACCAATCGTTCAGTTACCCCAAAGCTCCAGAAACTTTGTCTAAACGGCGGCCAGATTTTGCGCGGGAAACTTACAAAGATGTTTGTCCCCCTGAGGGGGCACAGATCTGAGTGCGCATTAAAAAAAACCGATTTTTTGAGTTTTGAAGATCTGCAAAGGGCTAGACAATGAACAAAGGTTGACAGAAGCGTTGACAGTGGAAGAAAAATTCCGTTCACGGACGTGCACATCAATAACAAAAGGCTTGTTTGATCGGAAAATTGGAGGGGTAATAGACGCAATCAGGAATGCAAACTCCTGTTTGAATGGTCTCGTTCTCCTCCAAGTGCAAATCCTGCCTTCACCAAGAAAAACCAACTGCTGACACAACTCGGCTCCTCCAAAGCACCTTGACTGGAAACAAAGTGTGGTTGAGGCAATTGTGCATTGGCATGACATAGTGATAGCTTGCATGAACCACACAAGACATATAAACATTGTGAAGTTTTTACTAAAATTTCAGTGAATCAGGAAACTGATTTTTGGAGCATTTATGGCAGGATATCAGCCGATTCAAATTTCCATCATTGGCGGAGAAAATTCGAAACTAAAATTTTGGGGGGGGGGACAATTCATGACTTTCAAAATATTGGGGGGACGTGTCCCCCCGTCCCCCCCAGGATCTGCGCCAATGCCACATGCGGGCGGCCACACATTTCGTCCGCGTGGCATTTGCACTCTGAAAACAACGGACAGTAGGTAGGTACCTTCCTGCGGCAAAGTCCCCTCAACAGACGTGAACCACCTAATTTTGGATTTGGAAAAGCACAGCAATCAAAGGCTTTATCGGCTTGGGCCAATCTCAATGGATGTGACTAAAAACGCTGAACCTGTCTTGCTTGTCCTGATGGAAACCTGCTTGTCCTGCTGGCTGCTGGTCACGGTTAAAGAGGTTGGGCTATTGTTAAATTAGGCTATCCAACCAAAATTAAACAAACCAAACCCTAACCCTGCAAGACCTTACCAGCAGGACAAGCAAGACAAGCAGGTTCAGCTTCAGTGTTTTAGTCAGTTCCATCTCAACCACAGGCGAAGCAGCATAAGCCTGACTGACCGGCCACCTGCAAATAAGGCACAACAAAATTAAATTTCCGCAAGGCACAAACACAGGCACCTTCCACAAACATTCTGACACATCTCCACAGGGGGTGTGACTAAAACGCTGACCTGTCCAGGACAAGCAGGTTCAGCATTTTAGTCACTTCCCTCCACAGGTAGGTAGGTACCTACCTACCTGTGGAGGGAAGTGACTAAAATGTGAAGTGACTACCTACCTACCACCTACCTAGTACCTACCAACCAGTGGAAATGTGAACCTGACCACTGATCAGACAAGAGCGAAGAGCCCAAAGAGGAATGGAAACCCAACTGCCCACGGCGGCGAGATCCAGTTGACAGGTACTATGACCTCCGAGGTACCAACCTAAGCAGTGTTAAACTGACATCTGCTTACCTCTTAGGTAAAGTTGATGGCACATAAACATTGCTTTCCTCGATTCAAAGTTACTTGTCAACAGATGTTATCCAATGTTTCCGATTGAGAATCCAAAATTCTGAAACATTTGTGTTGTGTCGTCATGGCTAGGGCTGTGCGAATCGGCTTTCGAGTCGAATCCTGCGAATCGAATCCCTAAGGTTCGAATCTCGAATCGAATCCGAATCAGTTGCCCAATTTCGAAGCGAATCCTTTCGAATCATTTTCTTCAAATCTCCAATCTTGGTTCGAATCCCACCACATGTCTCGAATCGAATATTTTCGAATCGAATCTGGCCAGATTCACGATTTTCGAATCAAATCACGATTCACGCAGTCCTACAGGATAGTCAACATGAATTTTATTGTGGACATTGCTCAGTGACACCTGCAAGCACCTTGATCGTACATGGACTTTGGACGTGGTGTGTTTCGAAATTGACTCACCATTATCTTTGATCCTTTTGACCACCGTCCTTGATAGAAACTTCCTCCTTTTCTCTAGCTGAAACGCGTTTTCGGCTCACTATCATCCGGAGCCTTCTCAACAGCACACCTGGTGATGGAAGAGTAAATGAGTTCCCATCATCATCTACTCTTCCATCACCAGGTGTGCTGTTGAGAAGGCTCCGGATGATAGTGAGCCGAAAACGCGTTTCAGCTAGAGAAAAGGAGGAAGTTTCTATCAAGGACGGTGGTCAAAAGGATCAAAGATAATGGTGAGTCAATTTCCTGCAAGCACCGTTTGATTTCAGGTTGTGGCATACCTTCGGGACTGTGGATCAATTTAAAAATTTCAAAAGATTTGAGAATCGATTCGAATAACGAATATTTTTCGAATCATCGCAAAATCCCGAATCGAATCATTTCGAATCGAATCCTTTCCTTCGAATCTCGAATCCTGGTTTGAATCTTGCCACATTTTTCGAATCACATCTTTTCGAATCGAATCTGGCAAGATTCACAATTGTCGAATCGAATCCTCGAATCGAATCAAGATTCGCCCAGCCCTAGTCGTGGCCAGTTACACCTTGTCTTATGTTTCAGATTGAGAATCCAAAATTCTGAAACATTTGTGTTGTGTCATGGCCAGTTACATCAAAAGCAACGATTGAATTGTTCAGCGAGGGCAAATTGAATGTTTGTTTTCTTACTTTTGGAGTTGGGAAGAAAACCTGAAATGCATTGAAAAGTTGATCAACCCCAAAATCAACACCGCCAAAAGTTGAACACTTTCTTGCCACAAGCCAAACACCTGTGACAAAAACGGCCGCGCCTCTGCCAAAAAACTGACACGTTACACGTTGTGGAGGCTTGTGCCAAAGAAAGCAGATCTTCTTCAATGAGCTGTCGACTTCTTTGCGTTGTGCCACGCCACGAGGTGAACAAATCAGAGGTCTGCTGAAATGCTGAAAACGAAAAACGGAAAAACTCCAACTTTGCGTGCCACTGCTTTCAGATGACTTTTTCGGCGGCGCATTCAACTGACTGCTTGTGCTTGAATTTTTGACAAACTGTGATGGAATTTTCATTGGACCACGAATTTTGTCATTTCACATTTTGTTTGGGTGAACAACACCGGGCGCGTTTGTTTTTTTTTTTTTTTGAAAGCGAGCAGTGACAAAGAATCTTTGATGTTCAATCTGTCTGGGTCTGACCGATCTTTTTTTTTTTAATTTTTTTTTACTGGAACCACCGCTGGTTTCCCGCCCACGAAATCATGAGACAAAGTCCCGTGTCATTTTACTAAAACCCAACGCCAATAATGGATTGACTTGACACGCAAACGTTCAGTGCACCAGGCACCACGTCATAACAATTTTAAAACAGGGACAATTATGATCAATGGATGGCAACTTGCCGACATGGGAGGCACGTCAAAAGCCACATAAGGCGGAGGCAGGCAGCAACCAATGCTGCGGTAAAATTGCCATGGGGCAATATGGTCCAACTTTTCCCAAGGGTGAGGCAAAAAGGGCAAATTCGTTATTTCAAAATGCCGGCCGGTCAAAAAAAAATTATATCATAAAATAAAAAAATATCAGGAAAAAACAACAACAAACACAATGAAATCAAGAATGGTGTCAAACCTTGTCATTTGTCCGGTCATTGAAAAATATCAGCCGAAGAATCATATGTCATATCCACATTAAAAATTGCCAGAATAATGAACGTGGAATAAGAACCCAACAAAACGTGTAGTTGTGCATAAAAATTCACAAACAGAAATTCCCTTGAAATGTGTTGGTAAAAGAAAGAAAGTGGGGGAAGCAAATCTTCAGGGTCATAATTTCAGGCAGCGTTTTTCATAATTGTTTCGGTCTCTTCACCAAGAAAGGAAAAAACATTTGTTGAGAAAAGTGCAAGATGTGTGAAAAAGAAAAAAAAATGAACTTTATTTTCAAGTTCTTTTCAACTTTTTTCACAGACCAAAATCTCGAATCGAAAGACCCCCAAAAATTTTCTTAACGTTTTTTTTTTTGGAAAATAATTTGCAATTATTTTTCACTAATCCTGCAGATGAGTGCATTGAGAGATGGCACTGTCGGTCACATTCGAAATTATCCATTAAAAACGACTGAGTGAATGCTGCATGGCAGGCGCTCTCCTGAGATTATAAACAACTGGGACTAAGTCCCTCTGGTATGCATAATTTTTTTTTCCAATCCACTTCCACGGACCAGGAGTTCGCAACAGCCAATCTCGTCGTCTCAAATTGTGACGTCATCAATTTTTGGATTTTTGCATTGCCACCGCTTTTTGCAATTTGGCATGTTTGCCACCGCTTCGCAACTCTTTCTGGGGTTGCAATGGGGTTTGGTTAGGTCAGGTTAGGTTAGGTTAGGTCAGGTTAGGTTTGGTTAAGTTAGGTTTTGAAAATTGGAAGTTGAAAGTGGCTGGAAATCCCAACAACCAATCAGAGACGCGCATGCGGAAGTGGATTGGAAAAAATGTGCCTCTGGTATTCTATGCAAATTTCTGTCAATGTTTCCATTTTCGGGCAAATCCCACCATGCACACCGTTTTGAGGAGCAGACGCATGCCATTTGGTTGACAACATCAGGGAAAAATTGGCAAGTATTACTCATCGTTTGCGTTTCGATTTCCACAGTTGCATGATACACATACACCCGAATATGGGCCCGCATAAACCCTGATGCAATATATGCATCTGTTCGGGTCATCTGATCTCACCATCGCGGAACAGAGAAAAACGACCCTTTTGAATCGAATCGAAAAGAAACCTGAAAAAATTGAACACAAATGTTAGAAGGTGGAAAAATGCCGAACAAAATGTAAAAAAACCCTCTGTCATAGTGATGAAAAAAGTTAAAAAGTGTGGGAAAAGATGCATAATTTAAGGCACTGTGAAAACCCGAAAGAAAAGTGAAAAAATTTAAAAGTGAAACGATTTTGGGACACATTTTTCAGTTTTTTTCACATTTTGCAGAAATTTTGTTGAAATTTTCTTCAAAAGAGAACAAGACCTGAAAGACAAGTGAAACGCTGCGACCATGGGAGATTTTTGGAGTTTCACGGTCAATCGACAGTGGCGAAGGATTTTGGCAAGGGGGCGGAGCGAAAGAAGCAGCATAATTTGGGCCGCGAAGCGGGCATGGGGGTTTGCGGGGGGTCTGGTGGCGGCAGCCCCCACAGAGGCGGATTAAGCAATTTGCCGCCCCGAGGCCGCAATATTTTTTGCCGCCTTTTTAATTTGGCCTGCGTCTTCCAGTATGGGTTTATTTGGGTCCTGCTGCGCATGATTAAATGTTTGTCCAAGTGAAAAAATTTGAAAACAGTTTCCGATGAAAGTCTGCGAATTGAGACACTTTCAGTTCAGAAACTTACAGCAATTATTGAGAAACATAAACGCAGAAAAGGTGAGGCTGCAGCGGGGGCGAAGAGGAGGTGGAATGGTTGTGGCAGGAGCCAAATGGAAACAAAAATCAGACCAAAATGTGTGCTGCTGGATTGCGGCGTCTCAAAGGGAAGTGCGCATCGAAAGACATGCGAGTGAATGGCCGACCGCGGTGCAATGCCCAAAGAAGCAAAATTATTTCTCCTGATCAAAGGGACGGTTTTTGATTTTTTTCTGCGGACGGAGTCCCCCCGCCGACGCATTTCATTCAGAGGACGTCAAAGTCCGGAGTCAGATAAAATCCAATGCCAAGAAAAGGCGTACAAAATATTCAGTGCATGTAAGCACCATGTCAAAATGAATCCATTCAGGATTTAGTCAAAAATTGAACAGCCAAGGCCAAATGCGTCATTTCCAATATGGCAGATGGAAGGTGCCCAAAAAGAGATTTCAAGTAGAGGCGATTTCAAAGAAATTGGTTGTTGGCCATCAACCAGAAGCATCGAATATGTGGCAGGCAAAAGAATGTCAAAAGCAAATAAAAGATAAGAAAAAGAACCAAACCTTGAAAATGAATGAAGATGAACCCGAACATGCCAAAATGATTTGGTGTCATCCAGTTGACGATGGAAAATCATCAATGCCAGCAAACCAATGAAATTGTCAATGATTTTGGTCAAAAAGAAATTGTCCTTGGAATAATTTCAAGTAAAAACAAGAAGATAAAGGGGGGAAGCAAATTAGAATTATGCCATGTCCAATCTAAATTTTTATTTTCTTTTTTAAACATCAATTCTCCTTTTCTGACACCCACCCCAATTTGGAAGGTACCTGCCTATCCATTAGACCCTCCAGGATGAGAAAAAAAGGACATGAAATGTCTTAAAATGGCATCTGTGGACCCCTAATTTTTCAAAAAAGCTTCAGCTTTTACTATAGCAACATTCTGTTTCTTTTGTACCTACTTCCTGTTTTGATTCCCCTGCTGGAAAAAGGCTAGGGGGGGGGTAACCTCGGCCTTTGGCTTAGGTTACCCCCCTAGCTTTTTTCCAAGGGTACCTTTGGCCGAAATCCTGGTGTGTGTCCTGCACACACCAGGAAGAGCAAAATTCTGTTTCTTTTGTACTTCCTGTGTTGATTCCCCTGCCGGAAAAAATCTAGGGGGGGGGGTAACCTCGACCTTAGGTCGAGGTTAATAAAAAAAAAAGAATAAGAAATTGGCGATTTAGTGGATGAAACATAACCTTAAATCTTGCCTTTGACCAGAGTGTGTGGTTTCCCTATCCTGTCTCTTTTTTTTGTGAGGCCTTTAGGGGTGGGGACCCAGTGCTGGCTTTGCCAATCTCCTCTCTCCTTCCCGGGCCATCAGCCTCCTTTTGGGGGTGTTAAAATAGAGGTTAGGGATGTAGGATTTATTTGCAAAATTTTAACCGGATAGGTTGTCTTTCTTGTTGTAGTTCAATGGCGTTTCAATTATTTTTCTTTAATTGGACTAATGTTTTCTTTCTTTTCTTTCCAACTTGCGGATGCGATGCATCATTGCTTGGAATCCTTTTTCTAGGGTCTATTTAATTACTACCACTACCAACAAGGAAATACTTGCATTTCGAATTTGGCTTTTGTGGTTTTTGTGACTGTGTTCATGATCTATACCAACATGATGTCGAGTTGGTGCTCCGTGCGATATTGTTTATGATCTCACTCACAATCACCTTCTGGAAATTTTATGCATCATCTTGCCTGCTTTTTCTGATCTGGATTCCATGCAATGCATGATGCATCCGGCCGTAAGTTTCATTTTCTCTCTCTTCATATCCTTGAAAAAATTGAATTGTTCCCCTTTCCACTTTCTTGAATTCATCTGGGAATTTTTTTGTAAGAAATAAAATTAGTAATTAGTAATTAGGTTACCCCCTCTAGCCTTTTTCCGAGAGGACCCTTGGCGGAAGTCCTGGTGGTGTGCCCTGCACACGCCAGGACTTCAATAGCAACATTCTGTTTCTTTTGTACTTTCTGTTTTGATTTGAAGATAACCGTAAAATGAAAAAAAAAACTCATCCAGAAAGTCAGACAGTTATTTCCTTGCTTCATCTATTGCGACTGCAGACCCCCCCAGGATGAGAAAAAAGGACACGAAATGTCTTAAAATGGCATCTGTGGAATCCTAATTTTTCAAAAAAGCTTCAGCTTTTGGGGGATGCTGTCCCCCAAACCCCCTGCCGGGGGCGCTGCCCCCTGGACCCCCGCTGGGGGGCACAGCCCCCCAGACCCCCCATGCTGGGGGGCTGCCGCCCCCAGACCCCCTGCATTTTCGGTGCCATACCCCCCCGTATAAGACCTGTTTCTAAGGTACCCTACCTTGACCCCCCTCTAAGGTACCCTACCTTGCCCATCCCTGGTTGAGGCCCCACCAAGACCCCTTGTCTGGGGGGTCGGCCCCCAACCAGCCGGACTCCCCGGCAGTGGCGCTGCCCAAGGATACACTCTCCTTGAGCCTTCGTCCCCAGAACCCCTGACGTTGAGAATGGACCCCAAACTGTGAAGTTATGGATCCCCTTAACAATCGGAACGTCATCAACCCCCAGATGAGAATCAAGGAGAGATTTGCACGCATAGCGCCAGATTGCAAAAACCTAGGTATATCTTTTGCCTGCATCCACATTTACTGCAGGGTTTGGGTCTCAGGGATCAATTTTTAAATTGGGAACCCCTTATTGCTGCTCTGATTGAAAAGAAAAATATTGCAAAGAAAAACCCATGGCCAATCTGTTTTTCGAACTAACCAGGGCTTATTTTGTGGGGGCACGCACAGGCACGGAGTGCCTGCCTTGTTTTTGGGTGCGGGCACGCGGTGCCGTCCGGGTTTTTGCAAGCATGCCGGTCCGCGGGTGGCCGCTTTCCTTTGTCCTATTTCAAACAATTCGTGATGTTCGAGGTCCGATTTTCAACAAAGCATAATTTGAGAAACCCGATTCCTGTCTGTACGAAGGGCGTTCGAAACGTTTTTGACATCACGCTGCACTTCAAAAAATATTGACGATGTGAAGATTTCGTTTCGTTTAGACCTTCAAAACACTCTCCGGCTCTTGCCTTAAAAAGAAACAGGTGTCCAACCCAACCTCCAATGGGCAGAATGGTACTCAGATTAGGGTGAGTTCCATAGCTCTGAAAATATTGCTTTGGCAAAGTTCTGAAAACGTGAACATGGCTTTTCTGCCAAGTTGTTTCCAGTTTAGGTAACAACCATTAAGTCGCTGGTGCCAAATCAGGACTATGGGCTTGAGGAGGTAGTAATTATTTGTAGAGTGTTTATCATCCAAAATTCTAAAACTTTGGCATTTATCGTGAAAAATGGAATGTTCAAGATTTCAAGACTTTGCCAAAAGCAGTATTTTCAGAGCTCAGTGACACATCCTCATCTGATTGCTACCATGCCCTGAAAAATTGGCATAGATGTCGGCAAATTTGTGCTGAAAGAGCTGGAGAAACGTTTGAAACCCTGAACCAATCAAAATCTTGATAGAGGTAAGATTCTCTGAACTACAGGGTGATGTCAAAAACTTTTCTAATGCCCTTCGTAACATCCGGCGCCAAAAAACACAGAAAAACACATGATGCATATTATTATTATTATTATTATTATTAATCACAAAGACTGCCACCAAGGTTTTGGGTGGCAGGAAGACGATTTACAAAGCAATCCTAGTCAAAGAGAGCACACAAGAGAAAAAAGAAATCGAGAAATCAAAGGCATTGTGCGACAAGAAAACGACTCAATAGCAATCATATACCAAGCAACACAGAAAAGGAGACAAAATTCAAGAAATCAATGGCGAGGTTTTTGGTGTGACGCCACGGAGAGCACGTGAGCGGGATATTATATTTGCTGTGCCAGGGAGGTTATTCCAATCCCTTATCGTTCGAGGGAAATAAGAATTAAAAGCTAAGTTGGTCTTAAAGAAGGGAGCAGTAAAAGTTAGACCATTGTCTGTTCTACGCTGTATAGGTTTGAGGTCATAGCACGTGGGTAAACTAAAATTTAGGGAGTTTGTAACCATTTCACTAAACAATTGGAGCCTGCGGGATTTCCTTCTATTTGCCAAGGATGGGAGTCCTAAATCTTTTAACAAGCTAGTGACACTTATGTCTCTGGAAAAACGACCAGTAATTTGACGGGCAGCCCTCCGTTGTATCATCTCAACTTTGGAAATTAGATCCTGAGTGGATGGATCCCAAACAGCGCTGGCATACTCCAACACTGGCAAAACTAGCGCTGAATAAGCCTTCAGTTTCGCTTCTACAGAAGAATAACGAAGATTCCTGAAAACGAATGCCAAAGTTTTATTAGCCTTAGCTGTCAAGGAGTTGATGTGTTCTTTCCATGATAGGTCATTTGAAATTGTAACCCCCAAGTATTTAAAGAATTTGACATTTTGAATAGGGTGGTCCGCGATAGTGTAACTTGCCCCACTGCACTGAGCAGTCCTTCGCTTGGAAAAAACCATGGCTTTCGTTTTCGTAGGGTTAACGCGCATACCCCAGGCGTCACACCAGACGGATACCTGGTTGAGGTCTGATTGCAATAGGCGCGAATCATTAGGATTGGAGACTGTCCTGTAGATAATGAATATAATGCATATTGAATGACAACAGCGACATTGATTTGGATAGTACATCGATTTGACAGGATATTGGATGTTCAGTGTTAAATCTCTCTTATTTAATGTCAGTCTATAAGCCCCTGTCAAAAACTTTGAAGCATGCCATGAAACTGAAGGCAAAGGTTGGCCAGGTTGGGTGGACGCAAAGAACCGCCTTGATCGGTGCGGGCAAACTGCCTAAAATCTCTCCATTGTGTACCAATTTCAACCTGTCTTGAACGTTGAACAAAATCAAAAGAATTTTAATCTTAACTTGGTGGGCCCCACAGAGGAACGTGCCCTTTTCAAATAACCCACTGCCCTTTTTTCGAGATATAGTGCCCTTTTCACAATTTTGGGTGCCTGCCGTTTTTATTTTACAAAATAAGCACTGACTAACATGCTTCATTTGTGTTGAAAAATGACTATTCCACACCTGTGTCTGTAGCACCCGTGTCACACTTCTTGGTCACCCAGTGTGACACATGTTTCTAAATCACGACCGGAAATCCCAACCATTGCATGGGTCTTCCCTCATTCATCAATTGCGGCAATAAGGCTGATGACGATAGCATTGACCATCCAAAAAGGAGCAAAGGAAAAAGATGGCAAGATTTATCTTGAATTGCTCCGATGTTAGGTACTTTTTCAAAATTAAACAATAAACCTTTTTGGAGTGATCTTGACCTAGATCTTGGGATTGACAGAGGCTTATTTACAACCCGTAAAGTGTTGGAACAATTCATAAAATCCTTCACATCCCTTCTCAGAAAAATCGATTTAAGTGGGTTTTTGTCAAAACAGTTGTGCCAGATGAATTCGTCACACTGTTGTTGGTTGACCATGACTATTTTCGTCCTTTTTCAACTGCCATCTAAATACCTGCAGACGACAGGCCATGGTAAATGC
>JASGXE010014347.1:0-19881 GCA_030068105.1 Sinentomon sp. SZTP_YWyxl | reverse complement strand
TTTACCTATCCTTTGCATCACAGTCTTTAAACTTTTCATTGCTTCAATCATTGTGGGACCATTGCTTGCTTGTGATCTTGAAAGGTCGTTACCAACCTGATTGGTATGCTTTTGCACACAGGCCCAAGGCCTATTAAAATGTAGGTGGGTAGTAGAAATCTTAATTTTCGATTGAAGCGAATTAACGTCAGGTGCAGGTCCGTCCTCACTCTTCGGAATTTATCGAATTGTCCGAATTTGATGCCAAGTTTTCAAGAGCGAGGCTGTCTCAATTATTCGTAAATTGGAACAATTTAAAAAGTGGCTTCCTAGTTTCAATACCTAAATGACCCGACGTTAGCTTGCATGCAATTTTGCAGTGTCAATGACAAAATTGAATTCTCTTTGATAAAATGGGCAAAATGGTCTAGGTAGGTATCCTATATCCAGGGACAATTCAGACTCTTTCACTTCACATCGATGCGAACCGGAAAATTTCTTCTTCAGTGATGTTTGTGAAAATCTGTTTGTGCCAATTTTCCTGGCAACCCTCCTTTCCAAATGTCTGGTGTTCTGCAAGGACTAAAAGGTAGAGATTGGGTCCACACGAAGAAGGGCATGACTGGGAATTAGGTAAGTAGCCTACCTACCCACCCACTACCCAGGTCATTGCGGTCCCCAAGAAGTGACACTTTCTGTAGAGCCCATGCAAACTCATTCAATGCCGCTGTTTATCATGTAGGTACCTAGGTACAACTGGGCCTTTCTCATATTAGGTAGGTACCTATTTGCCAAATAATGAAATGCATTTCATTGGTAAGCATCACCGAACATTTTGGAGCAAGAAATCTAATCAACTTATAGGTACCTTATTATTGATGAACAAATGATGCCTGTGTGAGGTATGTACATGGTGGTCAAAAAGGCGACAGGAAACTTTTGCAAGTTTGAAAATTCAAGCAGTTCGGTTCTGCAAAAAAGGCAAATTGTTTTTTTAAATGCTCTGGTTTTTGGAAAAAATGTTCATTTGGCTTTCTGGAAAAAGGTGCTTTTTTGGAAAAGGGTTCATTGGTTTTTGGGATGTTTATCGGTTTAAAAGAACGTATTATTGGTTCATTGGTTTTTTGAAGAAGAAAAAAACGTTTTATTGGTTTTTTGGAAAAAGGTTCATTGGTTTTTTGAAAAAAAAGTTCATTGGTTTTCTGGAAGTAGGTTCATTGGTTTTTTGGAAAAAAGGTTCACTGGTTTTTGGAAAAATGTTGATTGGTTTTTTTTTTTTGGAAAATAAGGTTCATTGATTTTTTGGAGAAGGGTTTGTTGGTTTTTGAAAAAAAAAGTTCATTTTTTTTCTTTTTGAAGACAGGGGTTAAGTCATTTATAAGGGGGGACACAATTGCATGATCTCGGAAATAATTTTTGAAAAACGCTGTGCTCAAGGCTGTGCAATGATGTCCCCTTTGGTCAGTGTGCGGCACAGGGTGTGCCTTTTCTATCGGGTAGTCGGTTAGGTTGGGTTGGATGAGGTTAAGTTGGGATCAAAGTCCCGTTAATTTAGGGTTATCTGTGTACTGAAATTGAAAGCCAATCTGCAGGAAAAAGAAATGCAAGATCAAAAAAAAAAAAAAAAAAAAAAGAAACCAGGAACAAAAAATATAAAAAGAAACCGTTTGTCGATGCCAGAGAGGTGGGCAATAATTGCACGATACAGAAAAATGTCAACTATGCCTATGTACCGTCTGATGGTGCAAAGGGGGAACACAATTGCATGGCTCAGAACAGCTGCTTTCGGAAAATGTTTCCCCGCGATCGTGCACGAGACAACCCGAAAAAAGTTTATTGTTTTTTTTTTTCTTTTAAATGGTTGTTTTTGAAAGGTTCATGGATTTTGAAAAAAGGCAGGACATTGTTTTTTTTTTTAAGAAAAAAAGTTATTTGGTTCAATTTTTCGCTGAACATCCAGGTCTCCGAGTTCTGGTTGTGGCACATGGCTGGACATTTTGGTTCATGGATTTTGAAAAAAAGGCAGGACATTGTTTTTTTTTTTTTAAGAAAAAAGTTGTTTGGTTCAATTTTCGCTGAACATCCAGGTCTCCGAGTTCTGGTTGTGGCACATGGCTGGACATTTTGGTTCATGGATTTTGAAAAAAGGCAGGCATTGTTTTTTTGGGTTATGTCATTTATAAGGGGGGGGGGGGCACTATTGCACTCACAGGGAAACATTTTTACAAAAAAGCTGTACTTGCCGTGCAATTGTGTCCCCCCTTTAGCTTCTGCAGACGGTATCTACAGGGTGTGCTTTTTCTCTGTCGTGCAATTGTGTTCTCCTCAAACGGTTTTCTTTTGCATTTTCGTTGCTATACTGCCTGCATTATTTTTTTATTCTGTATCTGTAATTGCGGGCTGAGCAAATCATGGGGTTTAGTCGCTTAATAAGAGATCGCGCAGGGAGATCAGGTCAGGTTAGGTCAGATTGGATTAGATTAGGACCAGGTTATTGTTTCAAGTAAAGTTACACTGCACAGAGAACCCTAACCTCACCTGACCAAACCTAACCTTACCTAACCTAACCTACCCTAACCCAGCCTAACCTAACCTAACGACCAAACCGAACCTATCCCAACTTAACGAAACCGATGCAAAGCGCCTAACCTATCCCAACCGACTACCCACCCTCCAGAGAAATAAGGCACACCCTGTGCCGTATGCTGGTGCCAAAGGGGGGACACAATTGCACGGCTAAGGGTACAGCTTTTTTCCAAAAATGTTTCCCTGTTGCCGTGCAATTGTGCCCCCCCCGTATAAATGACTTAACCCGTTTTTTTAAGAAAAAAAGTTATTTGGTTCAATTTTCGCTGAACATCCAGGTCTCCGAGTTCTGGTTGTGGCACATGGCTGGACCAAGTTGTCGCGGCTCCCCCATTTGGATTGGGCCTGGCACCTATTTCCGCGAACTGCGAGTGAATCTCAGTTGTGCAGAGAGACGCCACAGTGCTCACTGCTTGGGAACACATTGCCATATTGGCCTATCCTCACACTTTACATAAAAACCACAGAATCGACTCATCATATCTTGAGAGAAGATTCTGCCCTAGCCCTTTATCACAGTGACATACATACGTTTAAAGGAAGTCTTCTTCATTAAAACTCCGTCAAAACGTTATGACAGGGAAATTGTTGGATGCAAGACCCCGATCTGACTGTTTTTGAAGCAGTGGTACCCCGTCTGAGCAGACCGCATGAAGACCGTATTCCATACCCCCAACTTTTTTTTGTTCCAAACGATTTTTTTACCTCTTTTGGAGGGTCGGGCCTTTGTTTTGGCACGTGAAAAGGTAGAAAAGTGTCCCAATTGGTATGTATTTCCTGAAGAGATACCTACCCTGATGATCCCAGTTTTGGACGAGGACCCCATATCGACGGCTGGGGACAAAACTATCACAAAGTAAAGTCATTCATGATATTTTCCTCCTATGTTTTCTGAGTTCTCCATAGGTACCCACCTAGAGCATATGTACCTATAGACGTTCGGGCAGAGTATAGGTTAATCATTTCCAGAATTTGTGTTGCAATTGAACTTCTATTCATTCCACTGGAATTCAAATGATACTTTAGTCAGAATGCAAAACAAAAACAAAGAAGTCAAATTCCCGATAGTGTCGAAATGCACTGTTTCATCCCCAACCATCAACATGTTGTGTCGTGTTTTTGGAGCGGGCCAGTGGGCCCCGGGCCCACTAGTTAAATAATTATCATCAGTTTGATGCTCTCACACAATCACAGACTGCTGATCAGGCTGCTCAAAGCTCTGAATTCCGTTCCTGCATGTTCACTGGCTTGGACCAGGGCAGCCAAGTATTCCAGCTCATCTCTTTCATTGTCAATGTGCCACTTGGCATTCAACGGAATTGAAGAATTGGACTGATAATAGTCTACAGTACTCTACAGGCCCAGGTTTGGATTTCACCTGAAAAAAAAACCTGGCATGTTTGAGGAAAACTCCGAAAGAAATCTTCACCGCCAAACTCTCACATGATTTCTTGTCGCTCCATCTGCATCCTGTGCTTATTTACCTATATCAATTTTTATTTCAGATTCCCAAATCAGAATCCAGTTGATGGATTTCATCCCCTCATGCGAATTGATTCAAGGGGCGGTTTCTGTGAACCATACAAGGGCAGCGTCTGTCGAAAATACATCAGAGACAGAGACATTTACGTTCAATCCAGTTTTGTGCAGTCTGTCATAGAAGAGCGACTGGCTTCTGCATTCAGTGTAATTTTACATTCCAGGTTTGTGTACCGTGTTTAGGTAGGTACCTGCCCTGCCAAAAGTTCTATGTATTTTGCAGTGTGGTTGAAAGTGTGCAGTTCAATTGATGGGTCTAGAACGATCGCTGTGTTTCTTGTTGTTAAATTTATTTGCATATTGGTACCTATTCTGCTGCTTTTTGCCAAAGCACATTGCATTTTCTCCGAAAGACCGAAACCATTTGCAGTCAATGGTTTATGCAGGCTCCCATTCACATATTTTGTTCAAAGTCTATGATGATTGATGGGCGCCAACTTTTTGAGACTTACCTATTGCTTAAAATAGGTATGCTCTGCTTAAAACAATAGTAAAGCTTACCTAGATAGGCACCTACAGTGAAGAATTATTGTGAGACATGGAAACATCTGCAATGATGCTAAATTGGGTAGGACTACACGTGGGAACTCAATTTGCAGATAAAACATTCTGTGCCTGCCTACCTATGCTCCGCAGATTTGCATGAGAATTGTATTTTCATTTCATTTTGCAAAAAGGATTCTCCGCACAGAGTTGGTTATCTGGCATGGAACGTAGGAATAAAGGCACTGGGGTTTAAATTTTGCACATAAATTTTACAGATTCCTTTTGTCTACCTAGGGACATGGTTGTTGGGCACCATGATAGACATGGCCGTTTCAATTGGTAGCAGTTGGAAATTTAGCTAAATAGGTATATGGCATGAATGCCGTAGGTACCTGTGGCATGGCAAGGATGAAATGAAAGTATTTCGTTGCTCCAGGCTGGTGCATGCCTGGTCAGTTCAAGTTCTGGCCTACACCGTTAGGACAAAATCTGAAAACTGCCAGGAACTCAGCTCAGAGAGAAAAATATTCCATGCATCATGTCCTCTCGAAACCGCCAGATTTGGCATGACCTGAAAATCCACCGGTTGGTTGCTGTCATTTCACAACTTCCGGAAAGTCCAGACTACTTTAATTTTAATCACATGTTAAAAAGAAGGTGCCCATACACCTTGAAATATCGCACAATTTAGTGTTGGAGCAAAATCCTGAAAATGTAAGTGAAAATTGTCGAAATGAACAGAAATTTTGGGAATTTTTTGTCAAAACAGTTATGGGAAGCAGGGAATTTGAAATCTTCCATCACAGCAACAGTTTTGTAGGTCTGTAGTGAAAATAATTTGGTAAATAGCTAGGTCCTTGTCAAGCTAATATTATTTTGATGAGACTTCCAAATGGGAAATTCTAAAACTGACACCTAGGTAGTCTTACTTTTTGTCACAAAAGTGGTTCTCCCTTCTTGTTTTTTTTTTTTCATCTTCCACTGTCTTGACATTTTTCAGCGATATAACAAGGAGGTGCGAGAAGTATGCAATTCCTGCTCTCTGCTACACAGCCTTTCCACCATGCCCCGACAGTAGTTCCAACACCTCAACGAGTGGCGTTGAGGATGAGGAGAACAGGCACTCGCCATCCGCACTGGCGTTGACTTCACACCAGGACAAAGAGCACCACGAAATTGACCTTGAAGCATTTTTGAAGAAAGCAAAGTCCGAAATGGAAAGTTCTGGGTAAGTTGGCAAGGTTTCTGCTTTTGTGGTTGGTTTCTAGATTGGAATGGTGGCATCACTGCCTTGCACAGGGCATCATTGGGCTTGTGTTCAGGTTTGCTGATGCTAGTTTATGATGGAGTTGCAGTTTTGTCTGTTGAGTATGCCAATTGGAATGCAGGTGTCTTTCAGGGTTTCCAGCTGAACCGTGAAAAATTAAAACCTGTGAAAGGCCTTGATTTTCACTACTGGAATTTGGAAATAGGTCTGTATAGAAAAACAACCTTGAAACCCAACTTGTGGGACCATTTCGAGAACCCTGTCCTCTCGAAAAGTTCTGACTTTCGATGCACTCCGTCCCCCAAAACCCCAGCCAGGTGCTCTACCAAATTGAAACCCTGCTTGAACTGGTGCTCTCAGACCCGGCTTTGGTGGCCTATGACCATGTCAGGTACTTTGTGTTTTCTATGAAAGCCTTGAAAAGACGCTAAAACCTTTGAAAACCCCTTGAAAATGTTTTTTCGAAATCGTTCGTTGGGAAGTCTTGGACGCACTTAAATTTTTTCCAGTCCTGCATGCCTTGATGGGCCCTGTTTCTTGCGAGCTCATTACATTGAAATACCTAGCTGTTTCAGCTGTCTGAAAATCTAATGCGATAAATCACAACCTGGGTGCATGTCAAATGTCCGTGACATGTCCCATGTCAACAGCACTTATACTGACCTGCATGGTCAGTGGGAGCAGCTGTCGTCACGCAAAAATCAAATCAACCGCACAGTAGGTAGGTACAGAATCCAATATCCAGGTGCTGCATTGCTGAATCCGATATCACAGATTGATGGAATGTGGAGGTGAGGTGAAGTGGTGGAAGGGACGGTGGGCGTATGGGGGAATGCATGTGAACATGTCTCACTTGATAACGAAAGGCAGAAAGGAACAGCCTTGTTTGCAATGACACAATGCAACAGTGGTGCATTTCTGCACTCTGGAGATAAAAAAAATTTCTGGTGGAGATAATTTTGTTATCGAATATGAAAAACTGTGTTTATTCAGCTTTGCATGTGGACGCAACTGCATTTGTGTTCGCTTGGGGACTGCGACATTTCACTTGCATGTTATGAATGACTTATGATTTGACAATGTCTTATGATTTGACGGCCAGCATACCGACGGGCTTTCTTTCTATGTAATAAAGAAAATTGTGATTGCTGATGATTTCAGACAAAAAAATTGTTGGGTAATGCAAATGTCAGATTGTTACCAAGTCACGCATAATAGTTGTGGGGTCCGTTGACAGGCCCCATTTTTGTCCATGTCCCAAATGGATGTTATTCATTGCTTTTTACCATCCACGTTTTGGTCTGTGCAGGTCAGATGTCAGAAAACAAAACACTTCGAGCAATCTGCGTGGGAGGCGGGTGGTGTTGAGCCATTGTGTATGTTCTTTTTTTGGATGGTCGGTAGTTTGGTAAAATATAAAGGAACATGGATCGGTAGGTTGAGCTTTAAACGGAACTTTTGGATTGAAATTATGGATGAGATGAGACATTGATCAGTTAGAGCAAGGAAGTTCACTTTTAGATGGTTTGAGGTTAGATAGGTAAATAGCTAGAAGATGCCACCACAAGTAATGTTGAAAGGGCGGTTGCAGTTCGGAATACCTGCCGACATCTGAAAAAGCTGAACTGGACGAGTTTTCACACACGCTCAAGCAGCCAAAATATGATAGGAAGATGAGGACGATGTAGGGTAGGCTAGGATAGGTGTGTTGGGATAGGTTAGGTTGGGTTAGGTCAGGTTTAGTTAGCTTTAAGTATATCAGAGAGCAACTTGGTGATAACTCGGATCAGTTCAATGTCGGCAGGTATTCCGAACTGTTACCGAAAGGGCTTTATGTTATGCAGATGGCATACCTACCTTCAGAAAGTAAATTTTCATTGCATCCGTTTCATACCTACCTGCCGAGTGGAGGTCCGATTCTGGACTAATTTCTACCAGGATAAACGTTTTGCCCTGCCCCATGCTTCTCAAAACAGTGATGCAGGGGCAAAAATGTGCTCCTATGTGCCATAAAATTAATTAGGAAATCGCCACGGTCAGAAAGACACCTAGAGTAGGTAGGTTTTTATGGAGTGGCACCTGGAGAAGGAAGGCCACAAACACCCTTATCCTGTTTCTGCTTTGGATGATTAGGCACCTACCTCTTTTTTCAGTTCAAATCAACCAAAGCCTCTGAAAATCTGCCGTGAGGACTGTGAGATACTAGAGTTCGATCACTGCCGTGTTGAATGGGCCATTGCCAAACGGAATCCTGTCATCAGCAGAGAGTTGATTTTGCCCGACTGTTTGGAGCTGCCACCATTTGGTTCAAAGGAAAGTGAAAATTGTCTACGCCTTGGAATAGAAGTTCTTCCGCAGCTTAGAAAGGGTTAGTTAAATTGCTGTTACTTTAGTCCAGTTTTTCCTAGACAAGGTACCTAACACTTGCAGTTCCCTGAGGTTGGAATGGCAGATTTGTTTGCAACTAGCTGGTACCTACGACGTAATGTAGCTGGTGGGTGTTAGGCAAATTGAAAGCATACTGTGGCCTGCTAAAAACTACTGCGTTCCAGAATTATTGATTTGGCTTGGTGGTGGAAGTTATTGTGACCTTGTGACCCTCCATAAAAGAAAATCAGGTTCACAAGTCACAGGATGGGTCGAATGGGAATCGTGTGCAAAGAGGTAAAATTGAAAACCCCATGAAAGTTACGGCATGTTAATATTTCTGGGGTTGTTCACATTCCCAGAAGATTTCTCTGGCAGGCTGGAAACTGTTAAAATTCCATGCACAATGACGAACTTTGCTTCAGGTATGTACCTACTTCTTTACCTGATTAGGTGGGGTACCTACCTGCATACAGACCTGTGTTCTTCAGAGCACATCAAAACAGATATTGAGGTTAGAAAACTGTCAAAAAGGCAGGGGCAGCACAAAAACATTTCAATTCATTCATAGATTGCGATGTTCTTCGGAGCTTTTCTTGGTCGACATTAATTTGTAATCAATATCCTTCAACATCACAACAGGACACATTCAAGCATTTCATGACCCCTATCACAACATCCTGAATTTGTATCCATCCACATCTACTACCTATTTCCTTGTTTCCCTACGGCAGAGGAGACTTGCTATTTTGGCTATGGTGGCAACTACCGCGGAACAGCAAGCAAAACCATCTACAATGACAACTGCAAGGCCTGGAATCACCAGCTGAGCATCAAGACCATCGACTACATGGAACTAATTGGTGGCCACAATTACTGCAGGAACCCAAATGATGAGAAGAAACAGCCCTGGTGCTTTTCGGAGCATGACGACACCAAAACGATTTGTAACATTCCCCAATGTGGTTAGTTAACTACAGACCTACTTCCCAACCGCTTGTGTCATCAGTCTTGCACTGATTACCTTGCTGTTGGATGGATGGTTGCTGATCACACAAACTGAACTGGCAATCATTATTGGCGGAAGGCTACCCTTATTTCACTGGTTTTTTAATTTTTTCAATGTCGATTAGAGTGCACACATTCTGACACGATGATTTGCGAAATTTGATTTTTGCTGTCGCTGATAATCTGAGGGTGTTTTCAGAAGCTCTCCTCCTTGAAGCTTTTTCTGCAAGTGGTCAGAACGTCAATTGGCGGGGTTGCATTGTCTGAAACAACTGGCATCGTTTTCAGTTTTGTGGATGTGCAGAGCAGAGAGTGGGAGAATTTGAATCATGAGAATGCGCAATCTTGGTTAGATTTCACAAAACAATTTTGTCGAAAAACATCAAAAACTAACAAACTGTAAACAGTGGGTTGGAAACTTGGAGATGTGTTTGACACTGAAAATCACCCATACCGGGAATTTCGACGATCTTGTCTCCATGGTGTGAGTTGAATCGGCGTTTCTCGTCTTGATAACGGACGCGCGATGAGCCCGAAACGTCGACTCAACTCACACCATGGAGACAAAATCGTCAAAATTCCCGGCAAGGGTGATAATTTCAACATCAAAAACTGGCATACAAAACTGCCTGTCTTTTTCACTCAGATCTATGTTATTTAGGCTACTCCTAGCAAATCAAATCAGACGGAGAATTACAACCCATCCCTGCCTCAAACAGGGCTTCAAATCCTTTTTGATGCATTGGCAATGAAACGTTTGTCATGCCCTGTATTTCTCATCTTAATTTTGTTTTCATTCCTCAGCAAGTCGTCTTTGGCTCTACATTGCCATTCCATGTGGTGTTGTGGCGATGATACTTGTTCTTGCATGCTGTATCTGGTGTTCCCGGCTCAAGAGACTAAACAAACAGAATGCTGATTGTAACGACATACTTGCGTCGAGAACAATGTTACCATACGATAACATTAACGACAATGCAAGTAACATGAGTGGTAAGAGTAAGAAGAGCAAGGGGAAGGGACAGGTCACCGGCGGAGATACTTTCGTTGGAAAATTCGACATCAACAATCTGGAGTTGAGTTCTTTGATCGTGTCGAACAGGGCCGTCGTTGAGATTCCTCTGTCTCATATCAAGTTTGGTGAAGAGCTCGGGGAAGGAGCATTTGGTAAGAGCTATTCGCTTTCTTTTCTTCTGAACAATGTTTTTATATAACCGCGGATAGTGGTTTTAGGACCGTATGGTTGCCCTGTATCCATTAAAACCATCTGGCCACAGATGCCAAATGCTCTGTTTTTCGATTGCTGTACCCGCATGTCTAGCCCAAAGTGAAGTGTTATATTTGTTTGCTAAAATCACTTTCAAACTTTAGACGTTTCAGAATATCACAGTTACGTATCTCATCAGAGTCAATTTTAGCCTGTAATCCTTGAACGGGTATATCCAATGTTGTGATGATTCATTTCCCTCCCCCTTGAGTGATTGAAGGTAAACTGACAAAGTAACCAATCATTCTTAACTTTCACACATTCAGGTGCAGATATTTTTCAACTCTAGGTAGGTACATCATGCTGCTATATGAGACCAAACTTTGTCCTCGTTGGTGCACCAACGTCCGTTGATTTGTAGGTAAAGATGTGTGCAAACCCAAGCCGGGACACACTGTTTTGAGCTGCGGCAATGCGTCATTGGTAAATTAAAGCAAATTACAGCCTCCTCGATTTTGCAGTCACAACACATCGTGGCACCTGTCAAAACTGCTTATCCCAGCCCAGGCTTGTCTTATGTGTGTTAGCAAATCAAGACAAAACAATAAAGGCCTAGGCTACAGGATAAAAAATTCGGAAATGGTGGCCACAACTGGCCCACATATTCCTCTTGGTAATTCCAAGCAAAGCGTCTCGATCTGATATGCTGACGACCCAAGTCACAATGGGACAATGCTGAGGGGTGTTTTTTTTTTTTTTTTTTTGCAAGACGCTTTGGATCCATGAGCTTGGATGGTCTGGTTCCAGTTGCCAATTTTGAACAACTTCGGCGGTTCAGGTCATCTGCAGTTACGTTTGAGAGAATCTACAAGTACCAGATGACACTGCAGTCCTGCCATGCTTCTAACAATGGCATGCCTGCCATGGCATTGTTAGAAGTAATTATAAAATTAACTTACCAGACTGACATTTTATTATTGGACACTTCCTAACCCATTACAACTTGACAGGACCATTTTTCACCGCTGAGAAAAAGAAAAATCTAAAAATTGCTGTATTTACCTACCCGTCGAAGGGGTAATTTTGGGGATTTTCAAAATTTTCACAAATTTTATCCTTCCCTCTTGTCCTATGAGTGTTTTCACCAGAGGGTGGAAATGGTCACTTGATATGCACATGCTTGAAAACACACTTGCGGGTTAATAATAGTGATGCCACATGAATATGATCAATGTTTTGAAGTGGACGTTTTAGGCAGCGCTCCTCAGGGCAGTCAGGGTGCTGCCCAGACGGGGGCCTGGCGAATGAAGGTTTGTCCCAAGTAGGTTCTTTATAAGGCTTATTTGTCAGAATTAAAATCGGAATAAACGTGGACAAAATTATGGCCACTGTTTCTGAAGAAAGTCTTTTTATGCATGCGCATAAAACGTCTTGTCTTTTTCTGTTTGCAGGGAAGGTTTTCAAAGGTGAACTGTCAATGCCAGGTGGGATAGTGAAATCAGTAGCAATCAAAACACTGAAGTCAAATGCAAATGTGAAGACCAAAGAGGACTTCAAAAGGGAGTACACCCTCATGAACAACCTTAACCACCACAATATCATTTGTCTGGTTGGAGTTGTCCTCAAGGATCAACCTCAGTCGATGATCTTTGAGCACATGACTCAGGGTGACCTCCACGAATACCTTCACAGGCACTCGCCTTTGAGGACGTCGACAACAGGTCCCTTCTCGAATGACGATACAGGTGTCCTGGTCTTGAATCAGTTGGTCTTCATATCCATTCAGGTTGCTTCAGGTGGGTTGATTTTTTTCCATCGAGTTCCGAATCCATTATTTTTCTGGACTTGGGTGTTTCTGACACTAGTCCACATCACATGCTCGAAGAGTCTAATTGGACCTGTCTTTTCAAAATTGTTTCTTCCGTCACCTGTCTTATGAGTCATCCAAAAGTGTTTTGCCCAGAGCTATCCGCCTGTCAAATGTTAGTGACTCACTTGTGCCTCAGATTTATGTTATCATTGTGGTTTGCTTAGCCTCCATTGATTCACATAATTGTTCAGCTTTTACACACAGTTAGGCTGATTTGAGAACATTTTATTTTATGGGCGCATCTATTCTCTTCGCACGAGCATTTGGAAAATTGCTGAAACGATTATCAGATAGACCAATACTCCAATCGAACAACCATGTCATTTGCCAGCATTGATCTTGAAATGTGGTGAAGTTTTCGTCATTTTGATGCAAGCATTACCGACTTTCAACAGGGTGTCCAGCAACCTGGAATTTATGGAAAACTCGGGGAATTTCCAAGAAAGGAAAAATCATGGAATTTCTGAGAAATTGTAACAGTCAGAAAATTCTCAGCAAACTAAAATCTCGAATCTTGGGGAGAAAGGAATCTCAATTTTTTCTGCTTTTTTTTCGAAATTTTGCAGTTATTTTCTAAGAAACTGCAATTGCTCACAAAAATTAACTGAAAATACAGAATTTTCCTGGGTTCTTGGAACAAAACATTTAACAGGAAAATACAAAATTTTCTTTGGTTCTAGAAACTCCTTCCCCCACATATCAGATGTTCCACCCATTCAAACTCCACTGAGCCATGCCTCAGAGGTTGTGGATTTTTGTTTTGATGATTCATTGAATGGAGTTATTGTGGTTTCCTGCATTTTTCTCATGTCAAGAACCAGACATTTGTTTTGGGAAGTGATAAATCCCTTTGAATTATCACAGACTTGTTTTTTAACATTTTGCAGTGTTATTTTCCAAGAAGCAAATTCTTGCAGAAAATTGACAGAAGTTAATATCATTTTTTTCAGCATTTGGGGGAATCAGTCCCAAGGACCCATGTGTGGGGTACCACCCTGTTTAATTCAACTTGTTCTGCGCTGCAGGCATCTGAATTTTTTGCCACTTACTCTTGGATGCCTGAAAATGGATGGGTCAACCCAGAATCTGCTTTTTGGGGTAGGTATTTATGAAGCTTTCTGGAAAAGTAAGGGAATTTATTTTTCTGAAAATGCTAGACGACCTCCACCGGTGAGACATCACATGCGTTCACAGTTTTATCCTTTTCACTGTTGCTTCTTTTTTCATAAGGCATGGACTACTTGTCATCAAATCACTTTGTCCACCGTGACCTTGCTGCCCGTAACTGCTTGGTTGGTGATAACCTCGTCATAAAGATATCGGATTTTGGTCTCTCTCGTAATGTCTACAGCTGCGATTACTACAGACTCCGATCAAAGTCTCTTCTTCCTGTTCGTTGGATGCCACCAGAATCCCTTCTCTACGGAAGATTCAATACTGAATCCGATATATGGAGTTTTGGTGTTCTCCTATGGGAGATCTTCTCCTATGGCCTGCAGGTTAGAGTTCACAGGTTGGTGTACCTCAACGGTACTCCTCTTCAAGATATTAATTAAGTGTGCTCATGCCCACAGAGCATATCCGTCAAGGATGCTTAGCTCCTTTCTTCTTGTGTAAAAATTCATTCCAAATTTGCACTCAGTTTTGAAGAATATGACTCCGGTCTGTTTGCTGGCCAGCATTCTCAACACCCTGCACTCACTGCACACTTTGCGAGAGCAAAAGGCTGCAAAAAAGAGGACTGTTGGGCCTGGGAACGAAACGTTTATTGTGTCAATTGAGATCCACTGTAAAATGGTATTCTTGCATCTTCCATCAGTGATTTTGAAGCTTTTGTGATTTTCTCTCGATTCAGGACAGAGGAATGAATGATAAAATCTTCAGTCTCTTTTTTTTCAGCATTAGGTGAGACCTTTTAGATTTTGCAAAATATTCTACTGGAGTCTGAGCTTGAAATCTGTCGTCCATGCAGGCAGTCCTTGAAATGCAATCCCCGCTAAAATTCTTCATCACAGGAGTTCAATCATTACGAATCAGGTGCGATTTGGAATGAATGGCAACATTTACCGCTCTGGTGCCATTTAGAATGAAATACTGTCACTCAAAAGTGTGTTTCAATAGTCTGGACATTTGTTGTTGTAGTCGGCGCCAGATGCCTTGATTAGATATGGGCATGGCTAAAATTAAAAAAATCCATCTGCTTTTGCTTATTTTCAGCCATATGGTGAATATAGCAACAACGAAGTGGTTGAGCTGATTCGTTCACGGAATCTGCTCAAAGTTCCACAGAACTGTCCGAACTACATCTACTCATTGATGAACGAGTGTTGGAGTGAGGTACCAAGCAAGAGGCCTGCGTTCACGGAACTCTTCCAGAAGTTGAAGTTGTTCGAGCAGGGTCTGGTGGCCGTTCAGAACAGCTATAACAACATGGGGATGGGGATGGGACCCACACCAGGACCAGGTTTGTTTGTTTAGTGAGCAGCTTTCTCTGAGGTGTCTTTGGAGTGGAAAAGTTAATTATTGTTTAATTGCAGAGATGGATTGCAAATGCAAGCCGTGCGTGCCAGATTTCAGTGTTTTTTTTTCCTTCTTTTTTCTGCTAAACTATCCACCAGTGCTCAAATACAATTCCGTAAAGCATGTGTTTGCTGTCATCATAATTTCAGTGAGTTTACGCATTTTTTTTTGTCAAAATAAGCCAAACTGGGCTTCAATAGATGGATTACTTTCCAAGATAATGCACCACCAGCGCAAAGCTGTTCGAATTGTTTTCATCCGCATGCCATTTTGAAACTAGTTAACTTAGAAACTTTTGCTTTGGGGCACAAGATTCTTCACGCTTCTTTGGGCAAACTTTCAGCTCACGACCTCAACGGGTTCTCATTTTATGGCAGAAAACTCTTGGCGGGTCACTTTGACGTCCATGCCACCTTGAGGTGCAATTTAATCATGCTCTGAATTCGAAAAGGATGCAAAACCGTAACGCATTCTCTTTGCCGTGACAACGTGAGTAGAGCAATATAGGTTCCTGTTGCACTTCTTTGTGTCCTCTCTGCGATTTCTGCTGTATGCCGTAAAACGGAGGAGGGTGCACATGTGTTTTGTTAATCGTGCTCAATGCTTTTCGGCCACTGATTTGTAAGCTCTGCAATGACCAATCGGTTTTTCTGTATCTCTCAAATAAAGTACCCAGCTTGTGCCAAATTACTCCAAAAGCTATTCACAGCAAATCTCCAAAGATAACTCGAATCACATCTGAAATCGACATTCGATGGCGATGGGTTTTTGCAGTTGCACCAGCAGTCATCTGCACTGAAGGGTGCAGAGCACAAAAATGTTTGCCCGGCGAACCAGTTGTTGGGAATTGGGAATATGTTTGACCAATGTGTGTGATGTTGTTGAAATCAAAAAGCCTTGTTGATATCCATTGTTTCGTTTAGTTCAATGTCACTGTATCAGGGTATGTTCCAAATTAATCATTTTTAAACATCGTAGATAGAAATCACAAATTCCAACGGCATTGTATGGAGAGAAAAGGGTAAAAGATGTGAAGAAATGCATATGTGTGTGGCGTTGGAAAATCTTCACAACAAAGAGAAGAAAAAAGAATAAAAAATAACACTTTCATGTGACGAAAGGATTCCAAAATGACTCCAGTGAGAGAAAGCAAATGTCTGTCTGAAACATCAACAATGCCAGACATTTGTGCCTGACTTGTGCCAACATTTGGGTAGACAACGTTCTCAGACTTTGGTTCATCATCCGTCACTAACCATCACCTCCCTTTTTCTATTCTTTGATTACAGTCAATTTTGCACAGAGCAACTTGAGCTGCAACCACAGCACCGGTAGTACGACCGGTTCAACAAATGTCAGCAGCAACCATAACAATAACTACAACCAGTTAAACCAGACGCCAACCCATCGATCTTACTTCGCTTACGACGGACAACAGGCGCAGTCATCTTCTTCGTCTTGCGTCAGTCCCGTTGCGTCGTTGCAACAGCCGCAAATGCCTCAGCAGACTGCCAACAGTGTTCATTATGCGTCGCATTCCTACAATTTCTATCCTGCGCAACAGGGGCAAGCCAGTGGTGGTGGGGGAAATACCATTCTCCTTCCCCATTACAGCTCTCCGCTTCCCGATGGTGTGCCGGCGGGAAGCCACATTCAGCCCCACATACGGCCGGTGTATGTTGGGCCGCAAGGACCAGCCGCTGTCAAGGCAATGCCGCCAGCGCAGATGATTTCATTTGCGGGAACTAATAGTTTTGGGTCTCTAAAGTCTGATAAAATGGTCAACATTTAGTTGATCTGCCAAACACACTTTTTGTTTTTATTTCGACTTTTTTATGTTTTACTTTTTATGTCTCTTATTATTCTCTCAACTGTTAATTGATAACTGCCAAAGAAATGACCGTATTTTGACTTTGAGATTTTTTTGTTGTTTTTGCATTTTTATACCTACATAGATACAACAAAAGTCAATTTTAGGAACATTGAAAATACAAGCGAATCGTTGGTGTTACACATCCGTTTCGTTCATTTCTTTTGCTCTCCAATGAAATTCAAACCTGCGTAACTTATCTCTTCGTTGGCTAAGTGTTGACTTTCGTTGATATCCTCACTGTACTTGGACCCGGGAAGTTACTTATGCCTATTTTGTTAAGGGCCCACAATTCTTTTTACAATATCTGGTCATCTCGCAAGGAGTCGCAACATTCGCAAACAGATGAGAGGCAAGCAGACGAATGATCGCAGGAGAGTTCAAGGTCTCTGTGTTCCAGTTTTTTGCGGACATCTTCACCTGAGAGGGCCGGCACCGGTTCACCAAGCTCTGAGCCAGAGGGAGAAGCCTGTATCACTTGGGATGTTTTATCTTTTCTGAAGCTGAAGTCTGCAGGTCTTCAGAAAATGTTTTAAAATGCTTCTTCAGCAGGCTGATTTTGGTGAAAAACCTCATTTCTGATCTCAAATGCATCGGAATTTGGAACAAGGCAATTTCAAGTTCTGAAGGGACATTTTCCACAATTTCATTGTCGCCAGGAAAACACTCAGCCGAATGCACCAAAGCCACTAACCCTAACCCTAAGCTTGAAAAAAACCAATTCCACATTCAGATGCACCTTTCTCAGCGATGAAAAAGGAATACTGTTGTGCATGGAAATCAAATTTTCCAACAGAATTTTTGTATAAAATTTTATGTGTAGAAATCTGTTGGAAAATTTGATTTCTATGCACAACAGTATTCCTTTTCCATCGCTGAGAAAGGTGCATCTGAATGTGGAATTGACTTTTTTCAAGCTTAGGGTTAAGGTTAGTGGCTTTGGTGCATTCGGCGGAATGTCTTCCCACTGCATGCATGCTCACTTGTCTAATGAACTTGTTTGAATTGGTAAATTTGCAGCAATTTCCTCCCTCTTTTTTCCAACAATGAATAAAAATTTCCGTTCTGGGCAACCAAAATTGGCAAAAGATGCATGCCAAACTGTAAATTTCACGCACCTCTTTGGGATTTTGTCCCTCTGAGATACTACCAACCAGAGCTTTTGTTATTCCCCTCAGAATCTCACTGGGAAGATGGAGACAAATTTTTATAGCTCCCCATCAGGTATCAAATTGTATTTTTAGCTCCTTGGGGCCAAAAAGTGCAGAATTGAAGAAAGCTGATATCGCAAACGGTTCTCCAAATCTTGCGAACTTTATCCACCAGATCGTTGGAATTTGCCCAAGGGGCCAGCCAATCCACCAGAGAATTGGCCCCTTGGGCAAATTCTCTATAGTCTTGACTCAGAGCAGTTCTTGACTGAGATTTTACGCCCCTGGGAGCCAAAATCAAGGTGTGAAATTGAAAATGTTAATAAACATTTGAAGACTTTGCCCTGAGACCCCCAACCAGGGTATATGCCTTGAAACCCCGCAGGGATTCTGCCTCAATATTCGGAAATTGCTTAGTGCATGGCCCTGAGCCGCTTCTGCCCAGAAAACACCAGTTTTGTTTCCACACGGCCAACCGCAATCCGATACGATATTGATCCCCCCACAAACTGGCCATTTCACGCCCCCATCTTTACTCTCTTCTAAACTAAAACGGAAAGCAATGCAACTTTGTTAATTTTAAGCATTTTTATTCATTTCTAATATTTCCTGTTTCAAATTGCAAAATCTACCGTGTCACACCCCCATCTTTACTCTTTTCTGAACTCAAACGGAAAGCAATGCAACTTGTTAATTTTAAGCATTTTATTCATTTCTAATATTTCCTGTTTCAAACTTTGCAAAATCTACCGTGTCACACCCCCATCTTTACTCTTTTCTGAACTCAAACGGAAAGCAATGCAACTTTGTTAATTTTAAGCATTTTTATTCATTTCTAATATTTCCTGTTTCAAATTGCAAAATCTAAACAAATTCACACAATGTAATGTTTTCTTTCGCAGATAGAGAGAGAGATGGTTTTATTCACTTGGCAATTCACCACTTTGTTGTCGTCGAGTCACTTTTCAGTTTGTGTCACTTTGGAGATATCACTTTCATCACTAAATCTGCTCCCATCTTTCATCACATCCTTTCGCAGTTCATCAGATCAAATACCATCACAGCTCTTCTTGAGTTTCCAAGTTTTGGCAAATGCCACCGGATCTTTGACAACCTAGAAAAAAGGGAAGTCAGTCAGCGAAAAAAAAACAGTGGTCATTAGTTGTCGTGTTCAAAATAATGCTGTCAAAAAATGCATTTCATGTGGGTACAGTCTTAGAAACAATACTGACCCCACGAAGACAAGTACCAACCTACATTGGATCATGGGAGTCATTATTGTGTTTGTGACTGTACGCCCATCGGCGCAGCATTTACTGCCGGAATTTGGAAATTTCCCACGCTTTTTTCTTCAGTGTATGCCTTCGAATTCGCCTTGTGGGGACAAGTCGAATTCTGCATATTTTTCGTTTGGTCGGCTTGCAATCAGTCGATTTTATTTTCATGAACATTGATTTTGGTTTGTTGGTTTTGGTGCATCAGGCAGGGTGTCCCGAAAATCGGTCTTTTCTCCACCGGAGTTGAACACGCGAAGTAATGGCAGCTGGTTTTCATTTATCGCTGCAGTTGCAGCATCCAGATCAGGTTGGTGTGCCGTCTGGGCCCAGGCATGGCCTTCACCATCCGACCTGCATATACGAGGGGAGATCAAAAAATAAAAACCCTAAGATAGTTCCTGTGGCGCTAGGCAGTTGAAACTTGGCACACACCTTAAGCCATCTTTAAGTAGAACCCTTGCACAGTGGCACATTCCTGCGACCTCGGGATCGGATTCCCTATGCTGTTGATGGAGAGAGTCTCCTCCTGCCCTTACAGTTGGTTCGTTGTCACCTTTTTCAAGTCATTGTCGATGACTGCTTTGTGCTGCTGTTGTCACCATGGATAGTGCCGGATGCAGTTTTAACATTGGTGCCAGACTCGAGAGAAGTCGGCAAGGAAAGTTTGGGCACATGATCACCATCCCCAGGGTAGAAACAGGGTGATCCCTCCAGAAGGCAGGGTGGGTGCTCAGTCTTTTGGAATGTCAATGGA
>JASGXE010014346.1:0-11771 GCA_030068105.1 Sinentomon sp. SZTP_YWyxl | reverse complement strand
TGCCCAAATCAGTAGGCATTTCTTAAATACGCACCCGGGGATCTCAAATGTTTGCCGACTACGGTAAGGGCTATGTGTTGAATATCTTGTTTTGAAAAACACTGCAAACAATTCAATTTTCGCGGGGTTCAGCATTCGGCGCTGAATTCTCTGAGAATATCCGAAATCCAGGGCACAAATGCCTTTCCCTGCCCCCAAATGGCGCCCTGCGAGGATGTGTTGTTGAACCTGCTTCCCTGCGTTGTTGGGGGACGCAAGTTGCAGGTTGCAGGTTTCATGTGGTGTGTCGGGATGTCGTTTTTCCACACATGGGCACGGAAAACGGTTGGGTTTTACATGTATTTCCGAAAGACCTTTCCCGGACGCTCAGCATTTTCGCTTAACCGTATCTGTCACTCAACCGTATCAGCCACAGGTCAGAGCTGCATTCTGGCATCAAGTTATTGTTCACCATAATCCCTGAGGGCAACACCATCAAATCAAAGGGTGCAAATGTCAGTTCCATTATCACATTCATGCGACAATGAGTCACAAAAGAAGTGCCGCTCCTGAGACATTTGACTCCACAGGGTGTTTCAAAAAATTGACTACACAAAGCAGTTTCCTGATGCGCAAAATGTGTTCTGACCCTCATTTCCGAAAATGGGCACCAAAACTGTCCAAATGTGCAATTTTGAAGGCTTCTAAACTATTCATTGGTCAGAAATGTGCTCGGACTTGCCAGTTTACTGACACGGCCACCAAAAATGTGCAATTGCGTGAACCAAGAATTAAAAGATGCAGCTGTTGGCAGTTCTGAAGCAAACAAATTTGGGGTAGGGCGGGCCCTACCCCAAATTTGAAGATGTAATAACTCTGGACTGGAATGAGCACCAACGCTGAAATTCGAGCACTAACCAGCACTAACGTAGCACTAACCGGTGCAGTGGTCAGAAATTCAAACCCCGGGTGTGGGGGGGCCAGATTGACGGTGGGCGGCCCTACCCCAAATTTCAAGATGGAATAACTCTGGACTGGAACGAGCACCAACGCTGAAATTCGAGCACCAACCAGCACTAACGTAGCACTAACCGGTGCAGTGGTCAGAAATTCAAACCCGGGTGTGGGGGGGCCAGATTGACGGTGGGCGGCCCTACCCCAAATTTCAAGATGGAATAACTCTGGACTGGAACGAGCACCAACGCTGAAATTCGAGCACCAACCAGCACTAACGTAGCACTAACCGGTGCAGTGGTCAGAAATTCAAACCCCGGGTGTGGGGGGGCCAGATTGACGGTGGGCGGCCCTACCCCAAATTTCAAGATGTAATAACTCTGGACTGGAATGAGCACCAACGCTGAAATTCGAGCACCAACCAGCACTAACGTAGCACTAACCATTGGTGTGCGAAAATACCGGATCCCCGGGTGTGGGGGGGCTAGCGTCAAGCTGGCCCCCCCACTTTTGAACTTGAATAACTAGTCAACCGTAACAGCACTAACGCTGCAATTCTAGCACCAACCAGCACTAACGTAGCACTAACCGATGCAGTAGTCAGAAATCCAAACCCCGGGTGTGGGGGGGCCAGCTTGACGCACGTATCGACACGCCTCATTGTCTGCACATTTTGTTTACGCAAGCCAAAAGGGAATTGCCATTCTCACCTTACACGGTGAAAATTTTACCCGGATTCTTCTTTCTTCCAAAAGAGCCGAAAGAAAAGCTGTGGTTTCAAAATTTGCGCTGCTGGTTCATCGAAAGAGAGCTCCATGAGCAGAGACATTTTCTCGTGAGGAGGAGGTGCCAGTCTGCCTTTTTGACCGATGAATGCATGACACATGGCTAATTCGTCGAATAACAGCTGTGTATTGCCAAAGAAGAGTAAAAGGATAGACGCCCATGCGCAAAAAGCTTCGAAAGTGGGACTGCGTGAATAGCCCAGAGTCCAGAGACCACGTTTGCAAAAAGCACGTGGATGACAAAAAGTGACAGCGGCCGACAGCGAACAATATTTCTTAAAATGTTACCAACTTTATTTAATTGCCCTCTTTGCGCAATACCTCTCTTGTCTTTTTGTCCGACTCTTTTTTGTGTCTCAGCGCACAGGAATACTATCTGTGCTGGTCGAAAGGCTGCAGGCTTTTTGCACAATTATTGTTGACGACGACAAAACGCATGTCGTCCAATGTTGGTTTTGAGCTTTTTGGATCTGCGCTGCGCTGTTCGGTCTGAATGACAGACACGTCGAAATTGCACATCGGCACGGATATCTGTTGGTACCTATACCGGTGTTTCGCAAGTTATGGCGGGTCATTCGACGGGGTACATGATTAATTCCCTCCAGGAAAAAGCTGCAATTGCCGGATGAGGTACCTATTGCAAAGATAGAACTTTCCTACAATTTCCTACAGAAGCAAGTTTCTCAAAGGCAATGACAAATTTGACACCATCTCTCAGGAATAACCAGACCGTCAGAACCAACATTCAAGCGGTCTAAACAAGCTGCTCAACTCGCAGAAATGCTAAACCATTCTGCCACGCAGAAATACGCAGACGTTATGCCCCTGCAGAAATGCGCAGACGTTATGCCCCTGCAGAAATGCGCAGCCGTTCTGCTTCCGCAGAATTGCGTAGCTGTTCTACTTCCACGGAAATTCGTTGCCGTTCTGCCCCCACAGAAATCTGTGCGGTTCTGCCCGCGAGAAATGCGCAGCCGTTCTGTCCCTCGCAGAAATGCGCAGCCGAACTGCCCGGCAGACATGCGCAGCGATTCTGCTCTCGAAGAAATACGCAGCTGTTCTGACCGCGCAGAAATCCGCTGCCGAACTGCCTCGAAATGCGCAGCTGTTCTGCACTCTCCGCTGTGTGTTTCTAGACGAAACAAGGCCTAATTAATTATTGGCAATTCACTGACTGCAGTTCAACATCCTCGATGCAGATCATTTTCTTTCAGCATGTTGTGCGTGTGTTCATTATGCCAAATATTTTGAGATGTCAATTTTTTCAGAATTTTCAAACATAATTCTGTGAATTTTGAACGAAAAACAAAATGTGCTTCTTTACCAATCGCGGTGGATGTGTGAGAAGAAAGATCAAATGTTTTCAGTTTCTGGATAATTCAGTGCTACTTTTTTCTTCGCTCCACTTTGCCATAGAAACATCGCAGCGATATTGTGATGGACTGTTCTGTTTGGTTCATTATAATAACGATCAGATTCACGTTAATATCATGCACCCTGTTTGTTTGATATCTTTTACTAAAGGGCATAGCCGGTTTCGTCTACAGGACGGTTGGCCCACTCACTGATTCGACGGTCAGGATAATTCAGGGAACGACAGGATTGGTCGACACTGGAGCAAGGGCTCTGGCCCAAACAGTCAGGACCGGAAGCAGATTGGTTGAGAATATCGGACTGGTAATTTCTGTCTAATTTTAATTGCTGTATCTTGGTGTTCGCTGGCTGAAGCTGTCCTTCCATGAATTTCTCCATCAACTCAAGTTCTCATCACATTAGGTGAGACAAAATACGAAGAGCCCATTGTTGGAGAAAGAGTTTAAAAGGAGGATCCAGAGGGCATGCGCAGTGAAGGACCAACTCCCTCCAATTTTCAATCACTGGAAAAAAGCTTTGGTCATTCCCATCAAGAAAAAGACATGCCTGCAAACCGCCCCGACAGTTATCGTCCAATTTCTCTCACTTGCATCTGCTCAAAATTTTTTGAACAAATCCTTTCTGTATTTATAAGAAATTTCCTGGTCTCTAACAAGGTATTGCATCCAAATCAGTTTGGCTTTCGGGGGAAAATGTCTTGTGAAACTCAGGTGTTACTGTTAGTAGATGAAATTTCCGGAAATATGGATGATGGCATTGTTACCGATGCGATTTTTCTGGATCTCAAAAAAGCATTTGATCTTGTGCCCCACAACAAACTCTTGCTTAAAGTTAGCATGCTTGGTTTCCCACCCTTAATCATAAACATCCTTAAAAGTTTCTTGGATTTTCGCACGCAAGTTGTAATGGTTGAGCACGAATCATCAAATGAATGCTCAGTCACATCAGGAGTTCCCCAAGGCAGTGTCCTCGGTCCCTTACTGTTCCTTATATACATAAATGACATTGCGCGAGACCTTAGTTCCCAAATTCGTTTATTCGCCGACGACATTGTCCTGTATAGAAATATTGCAACCCCTGGAGATGCTGCCCTTTTGCAGTCGGACCTCAACCGTGTCTTTTTGTGGTGTGAAGCCTGGGGAATGCAAATTAATGCGGCAAAAACTAAGGCCATATCATTTACAAAACGCCTCATAAAGCCAGCCGGAAATGTCGTTTACGAGATAAATGGAGAAGAGATTGAAAAAGTTAAGTTATTCAAATATTTAGGCGTTCTAATCTCCCACGATCTTAGCTGGAACGAGCACATCAATTTCACCTGCAATAAGGCTTTAAAAACCCTCCGATTTGTCCTGAGAAACATGCGCTATTCCTCCAAGGAAGCGAAGCTGAAAACTTATTCGTCCACTGTAGTACCATTATTAGAGTACGCTAGCGCGGTCTGGGACCCTACATCACAAGAAAGCATTTCAAAGTTGGAAATGGTGCAGAGAAGGGCTGCAAGAATAATTACTAGTTCTTTTGGCCGGCATATTAGCGTCTCAAAGCTCCTGAAGGACCTTGGTCTCCCTACTCTTGCAAGCAGACGGCGTGACCACAGACTCAAGCTATTTAGCGATATATTCACCCGCTCCTTAAATTTTTGCATGCCAGCAAAGTACGTTGTTAAGCCTATCCAACGCCGAACTGACAATGGTCTGGCCTTCAATGTTCCTTTTTGCAAAACAAACCGGTACCTTCATTCATTTTTCCCGAGAACAATTGGAGATTGGAACTCCTTGCCAGCAGCATCACCGCTTATTTCCCGTGCCCTAGCTTCCCAGGCAGTCACACCACAAAACAATCCGTAGATGTTTTTTTTTTTCCTTCCTCAGTTGATATCATTGCCTTGTCCTTGCCATATTGATCTTTTTCTATTGTCTATTGTCCTGCTTCCACTTCTTTTGAAGCAGTATTGTACCAATAAATAAAATAAAATAAAATAAAATAAAATCAATTTTTCGATTTATCTATCTGCAGCGGGGACAACAGATTTGTTGTTTATAGAAACTTAGATTTGTCTTTTAATCAGCAATAATGTTCAGGGGACCATGAAAATCTTGCGTTCCGGGAGTCTAGAGAAATGCTACAGGAAATGTTTTCTTGGGGATCCCCAGGAAAATGTTCGAAACTAGCATATTTTATGGCATTTTTGAACTCGTTGTCACATGTTTTAAAATTTTCTGAGCGCCAAAGAAACAGACGTATTCCCTGAAAAACAAGCCCAATGCAACAGGAACGTGTAAAATGTAAAGAGTTATGCAGAATTGTCCAAAAAAGCATGGAATGATGTCCAAGTATATATCGAAAAACAAATGGAAGCACAATGATGTGTACTTCAGCCATCGAATCTCCAGCTCGATAAAAGCCCTTGTAGTTTAAACGCCGCAAATGAGAGGCTAAGAAGAACGATGCATGACACTTCGGTGCTCTATTCAAACGAATTGAATCTATTTCAACATGGGAGTCGTTCAAAAGTGAGAAGCTTTTTGAGGCTTCTCTGGCATAATAGGCTCAACGGAATTCGTGAACTCGACTGCGCGAATCGCATTTTAATGCGGTCGTGGCGCTCACGCGATTTGGGGTCCCATTGTCCAGTGCTTGAACGTCAAAAAGTCACTGATGTCGCCTCACTGGGTACTGAATTGCAAAGTTTGTTCATTGGTCGAGGTTGTTTCATAGTTTCTGAATGTTGTCCATGTCCCATTCGAGGGTGCTTCCATTGGAAGTTAAAATAACCCTTTCTGTCACCTCTTGATTCAGAATTGCAGACATAAACAGATAATTTGTGTGCGCATTTCACACCATTTTGGGATTACGTATGTCAATATTTTTTGTTCAACGTTGCTTCATGCCTTGTTACTTTCGCCTCTTTTTCAGCCCGTCCTTCAGCTTGGTGGTGGTATAGTTCAGGGAGCTGGAGATACGAGCAGCGCTTTACTAAAGACTGGAGCCAACATTGGAAGTGGGTTGCTACACGCGAGCGGAAGGGTCCTAGGAGGAGTTGTTCAGGTTGGTTTACACTTGCTATCAAATAATTGGTTTCAACGTCCTTGTGCTCCATCAGCTGTCATAACGCTCCAAACAAGGCAGCTTTACAAAATCGCGTTGATTACGATCAACTTGTCTACCAAAATTGGGTACTCGATCAGCCTTCTTTACATGTTCCAGATCAGAGCTCCCCTATCTAGATTAGGACCTTGCTGGATCCCAAAATTGGGCCTCCTCAAAACGATTTATAGCCTGCATTTTAAAACGAAATTGGATCATAAATGTTGTGCTTGGTCATTCGAATATTCCCACCTTTCCAGGATCTTACATCCCTTCAGTTGCGGGCCAAAGTTCATTTTTGGTGAGCATGTTTGTAAGCATCCACTCAGACGTGTGCATGCAAACGTTTGGTCTCCTTGCTCACCTGGCTAGGGTTTGGCAGTCATTTATTTAAAAATCTTCTACCGGAAATTTTAAGCCGCGAATACCCGAAATTTCATGAAAAATTGAGCCAGAATTTTGAAACTTCACATTTTACTGCTTCAATGTGTTTGGGCAGTTTTTTAAACGCGCGGTGGTCAAGCGCAAGTTTTGGAAATAGAGCCACAGTGGGACTCTGGATAAGAAATCTGAAATCTGAAATTCCGACTCTGCCACCCAATTTTTGGGACATTTTTCTATTCAGTTTTCAACATTTTACCTCTCCAGTTTTGAAACGAGCGGAGAAACACCAATTGAAAGTTGAGAATTGCACCGAAAAGCGAAAGCGGCGAAAATGTCTAAAGAACGTCAGTTTTTGGCATCGAACGCTCTTGAAAAGCCAAGTGAATTGGCATTCGTGCGGTCGAAAGAAAGGGTGGTGGTAGTCAACATCCGAGTTCGTATCCGACTTTTACACTTCTGAAATGACATTTTGATATAAAAAATAAATTAAAATTTAATTAAAATTTCGAGGAGCCCATGATCCATGAACTGTTTATGGGGGGGCTCCCCTTAAGGGCGTCCATATCGGGGAAGCTGCATGTTTCAAAGATGGGAGTGTTCAGAAACCCATAATCGATTGTGTGGATGCGGACGCATCATATTTTAGCGTCATGTTTTCAGAATTCTTACGAATGTGTTGTTAGCGATGCTTCCAGCATCAAAATGTTTTTATTCGGGTCAGTTTTGTTTTGACACATGCAAATCCACACCGGAGGAAAGGTCATTTTCATTTGTTCCCGAAAAGGATTTTCCAAAATAATCTCACGTAGTTTGTGGTTTGTGAGATATATTTTCCTGCCGTCAATTTTTGTATTCCGTTACCCAGTTAGATACAGGTAGGAACGCTATTGGATGATCTGCAGTGAAATGAAACCCAATCATTCCAAATGTCATGCGAATAATGTCAATTTCAGACAAAAATGATCCCCAGAGGTGGCTCAGAGCTCTAGAGCATCCCCCATCATATTTTTCCCAAAAATAAACGGATCGTGGCCAAGGCACACACATAGTTACACGTTGCATCTTCAGTTTCGTTCGAGGTCCACGGCAACATGCACACGTCGCCTGCCTACGCTGCGACCATAATAATTGTCCGTATATAAGAAAATGCTCTATCCAAACAGTAACATATTCAATCTCCCGCACTGTACAAATTGTGCGTTGTTTATGAAAATTCCTCGCGGTCTCAGCTCCCTGGAAATGGAATCCGGGGATCGTCTTTAATTTCAAGATAGATCGTTTCACCTGAAATTTGTTAATGAAATTTTCACAAAGTCTTCGCCTTCTCTCGGGAATGAATAAATGTAATGAACAACAGCAGAAAAAAAACAATAACGTTCTGCGACATGATGGATGACAACTAACCAAGAAATCCACCACAATTTCCACATGCGCTGTTGCACACACACACATTTGTTTTGTTCCCAATCGCTTGGTAAAAATTGCATGATGATTGAAAACGATTTGCTTGCCCCTGCGAAAAATAAGGTGTGCGCAGCATGTGAAATTTGCGGTCGTGTGTGTTGCAGCTTTTGAATTGAAAGGGGTCAATGACAAGATTTTGTTCTGATTCAAATCCACTGCAATTTTTATGCCAAATTTTATTTGGGTGTGAAGAAACACGCAGCATTTTGTCGCGGTCCTTTCGTGTCTTCCCACAGTGAACCTCACGCCATGCCAAACCGTTTATCACACAGTGAAAAAGCATGAAGGAAAAACGCATAGTGATGCTCTCCAAAAAGGAAACATTCGGCCGAAATCCTCATTGCCACTCAGCCTCAGCCTCAGCCTCAGCCTCAGCTTGAACTCAATAGCCAATTTAGCAGATGCATTTGTGATGGGAGAATTTCATTTCTATGCGACGTAACGCTATTCCTGTTGTATTTGTTGCCAAACATGCGTCCTCCTGAGAATTTGCTGCGTTGCGAGTTTTGATGTTGAGCGCAAGTGTCAATGGAAATGCGATCGGTAAACATACGGAGCCATTCTGAATACCCGGGCCATATGCGTTTTTCAGACTTTTAAAGCACGGGGCAATTCCACATTTCACATGCTCCGCAAAAACACATTACATGAAGGAATACATTTAACGGCGCTTACTAATGGGGAATAACATTGCCCCGTGCTTCAAAAGTCTGAGAAAAATCTCCTATGGGCCCGCCTATTTCGAAAGTCTGAGTATATTTGTAAAGGAAATGTTCCCCTCAGTGAACGAGATAACTCAACCGCTTGTGAGTTGCAAACCGGATAGATTGCGTATACCTTCACCGAGAAGACCCATGCAGTTCAATGGAAAGACAGCATTTGACGGAAAACGCCAACGCTCACCTGGCCACCTTGATGATGACAAGCTCACATAACTCCAAATAATTTTCAAGAATAAAAATATTCCTCAACCCAATGCCACAGTTTGCCCTTTGCCTGATAACCTGATTTTCTTCTCTGATTGGTAAACGTCTTTAAAAAGTATCTATTGCACTATAACCCACCGTTAGAATTCCAACTTTCTTTGTTGATTCTCTCTTCCCTTCCATCGCAGGGAGTGACGCAAGGTCTCGGAGGACTTCTCAGAGCAAAGGGACAGATTTTGAGAACGGTCGGTGAGCTTGCGACAGTGGTGACTCCAGGCATATTCCAGCTGTCAGGTCCTCCGGTGCCGATTCCAGCAGGGGGTCCGAGTTATGGTCCGCCGCCTTCCTCCCAATACGATGGGGTGTCTGGAAACGGGGTAAGTCGATAATCTCTTAGATGCTTCAAGCTGCTTCAAGTGATGCTGAAATTTCAGCGTCTTCACTCGAGTGTGGACAAGTCACTCGTTTGGCATCGTCGACTATAAGGACTATTTGGTCAAAGAGTTTTTATACAGCTCTACGTGAAAGAAAAGGCATGAAAGAGAATGAGCATTTTTTTTTCTTGAAAAGCATCCGCCTTGATTTTGGTCAGATCAGGAAACAAATGTGCAGGCTGTGTGACATCAATCACATATGATGAGTCTCATTCTGGTTCTGTTCTTGAGTCATTTTTTCGTTTGTGCAGGTTGCATGAGAACTTTTCGCAATGAGGTCTGCTCGAAATCCTTCGCAGCTGCAACTCTGCCACGGCTGAGACTGTTTGGACGTTCAGTAACAACACATCGGTCGTTGGTGACGCACATATTTCCCAACATGTGTGAGATGTCACATGTGTCATCATGTCAGGTGTACAGTTATTTTGGGTTATGTTGGTAAAGAAAGTTTGATTTTTCTTACCTAACATGACCCAACCCAACATTACTTAACACCTGACGCAGCACATTCTGCTGGGAAATGTGTCTCACCGGCGACATGTGTGTGAGCACCGGACAATCTTTTGAAATCACATCGCATTGAGGACATTCCATTTGGAATGCATTCAAACCTGCTGCGATAACCATCTTGTTAGCATGTCAAAAAATGTCTCGCCTTTAAAGTACAATCACAGAAGCGGTGATGTTCCCATTAATTGGTTACATACTTTTAGCGGAAATGTAGGAACCCGCAAACCAACATCATGGGTTCCCATTTATGGGAAAATTATTGTTTTTGGTTTCACTTTACACGAGCGCAGTGTCCTTTTTCAGTTTCAAAAATCATTTCATGAGACCCAAGGTTTCCGAAAATTTGAATGTTTTCGCTCCCATTTTTCAGCTCCTCGGCAGTGACTACGTTGGCAGTGATATTGATCCGCATTACAGCGCATCGGAATCTGGATCTGCGTCTCCTGCATCGATCATCGAAGCTGTGACATCTGCCGAGTCTGTGCCAACGCCATACTAGAGGCATTTGCATTTGCATTTGCCAGGGAATGGAAGACGCTATGGCCTGGCCTGGCTGGCCTGGCTGGCCTGTCATCCGAAAGAAAGGCTTGCGAAATTTGAAGCCAACGTGGAGAGCAAAGAGCAAATCAAAATTAGGGTGTAGGGTTTCAAACACGGTTGAATCGCTCCGGGTCATGCGACTCTGCAACGCGCAGTGACTTTATAAGCCTGGAGTTAATCCATGCACTGCCAGCGAAAAGCACTCTTTTTCGCCCCGCAACACAGGGATGCTACCGGCTCATGTTGAACTAACTTTTTGTCGGTTGGTGGGCTGAGTATGCCGTCACCTTTGCCAAAAATGGAATCGGCTGTGAAATTTTTCTTCATGAAGACAACCCTCGTAAAGGAAGTGTGGTGGTCGATTGTGAACTACTCTTAAAATCGGTCACCGACAGACCATACTTCCCCCCGCGGACCATATTTACACATATAGTGACCATTTTGAAGAGACATGAAAGTTGGACCGTTTTTGTGCATAAAACAAAAATAGTGGGTCTAGTTTTTGGTTACGGAGATGTCAAATTGACACAATAAGCATTGTCGCATGAGCAGGTTGTCATTTTCGCTTTGGCATGGCAGGCAACTGCGAGCAACTGCGGGTTTCAAAGAATCGCAAAACCAAAGGGAAGTTTTGAGTGTTTGCATCCCATCTGGTTTTCAGTGGACGATACATTGATATAGGATATCCTTGTCCTGAGAAGCATCACACTCATATCTCCACTCATATCCCTTCCCATTCTCACTTTCGCACTGACCACATTATTTTTTATTGTGTGCCTTTCTCTCAAGAAACCCAGCATTTGACAAGATGCGCCGAAAAATGGTCGAGGCGCAAATATTCCCATATCGGATTGCCAAAATGCTCGCAGTCAGTACAGAGTGACCTTTTTGCCCCGCTGAAACTTCGTTTTGGCTTGGGAGGTTGGTGGAGATATTTGTTGTTTTGGCAAACGCTGCCAAATAAACTGGCGATCACTCAGCACTCTTTTCTCCCATGCAGCTTTTGCCATTTCAGTCGAGGACAGAAGGATGGACAAAAGATTCGTTCCAAATACAATTCAATTTTGACCTCTCACACGTCATTTCAGGCTGCCAAGTTTTTAGGCATTTTATCGGTTTTACTGATAACAACCGGGTTTGACTGCTCTCGTGAATTTGGCAAATCCGCACGACCAGGTCAAAATTGAATTCTGTTTGAAATAGCATCCCAGCTTGAAGTCAATGCTGGTGGATGCTACATTTTGATTGAATCCAAATATACTTAACTTCATAATCTTTTTCTATTGTTTCGCGCTTTGAAATTTCTTGATTTTTCACATCAGGAATATGCC